>BLKR01010459.1:0-55571 GCA_011170035.1 Teleogryllus occipitalis | reverse complement strand
GCCCCGCCTCGCCCCGCCTCGCCCAGCCTCGCCTCGCCCCGCCTCTCCCCGCCTCTCCCCGCCTCGCCCCGCCTCGCCCCGCCTCGCCCCGCCTCGCCCCGCCTCGCCCCGCCTCGCCCCGCCTCGCCCCGCCTCGCCCCGCCTCGCCCCGCCTCACGCCCCCCTTCGCCGCCCTTCGCCGCCCTTCGCCGCCCTCGGCATTCACCCATCCCTCTTGCCCCCCTTTCTCGCTGCTGCTTTAACGCACCCTATCCGACCTTAACATGTCCCTGTATGTCTCTTTCCTTCCCTTCCTCGTATCCCTTCCTCGTCTCTTCTCTTTCCCCACCTACTTCGTGTCCGCGCCCAGCTAGGACACGTGCGCCTCATAAACATATTCCCCATTTCCCTGCTTTGGCAACGCCCCTGTGCGCCGTCGCTCATCTCCGCTCCAACTTCGACCCTGCACTTGTCCCAAGCTCCCTCTCACCGACTCGGCGCATCAGCCCCATTTCCCTCTCATTCTCCGCCCCATCCCTCCCCACTGCCCTGCCCCACCCCGCTTTGCCCCTCCCCGCCCCGCCCCGCCCCGCCCCGCCTCCGACTTCACCAGTCCTCTGCCTCGCTCGCACGCATCCGCTGCGAGTGGGAAGGCCCCTCAACGGGAAACGGGCCTACGCACGCTCACGCTCATGCTCACGCTGACGCTCTTATGCCGCTGGAGATGACACACAGCCGTCACCCACTGGAGGAGCTCAAGAAACACGAAGGCATTGACTGATGAATTGTTATTCTGTCTGACAGAAGAAAATCCTAATTGTGTAGAGATCTACAACGTTTATCAGAAAGTAAAGGAGCGGTGATAAATAAGATTCTAATTTTTTTCATTATATCTATTTTAAACATTAGATAAATAGAAAATTATAATGGGAAATTTAAAATTGAATGGAAATGTCAAATGAGAAACAGAAATCTGGTTGGTAATTCAAATTACTCCAGAGAAAATTTATTGACGAATAAAAAATAATCAAGAATACTAGCGAAAAGATTTCTTGGATTGATTAATTGTTAGTGATACCTGATGCGTCAACACCTTAGGTCATTAGTCCCGTAAGTGTAGTTCCTGTTTTCTCCTCGGGAAGTGGCGGTGATCTTCCCCCGTTGGATGGTGAGATCAGGCACTGGCTTATCGTCGGCCAGGTATTTCCCCAACCAGGTATTTCCTGCCAACGGGGTACCGCCCCAGTCGGGACAAGCGCTTAACTCCTGACCGGTCCGCTGGTATGTGTGGTAGTGTAGCGTATGTCAGTGGAAGTGTGTGTAAGAAAGGAGTGAGGATAGGACAAGGAACAGGAGGGAAAGATAGCGGGCGGTTCTTGACCCGTTTGTTAGGGTACATCTCCGCCATTAGCCTGATGTTGATCGAAGACCACGGAAAATTACCGATCAAAGAGTCCGACCGCTACAATTCTCCAACAAACAGCGACTGAAGACATAGCTGTGAAGCTAATGCCGAAAATCCTGCCACCGTCGGGACTCAAACCTAGGACCTCTCTGTCAGGGTCACTGCAGTGACATCATTTGTTGCCCTCAGTCACCTCTCGCGGTGCTTTCTCGGAACAAAAGGGAAAACCAAATTAATATATGTAATAGCTAACAGTACGTAGTTTTAAATTATTATAAAATTGGTTTAAAAACTGTCGTAAGACAAACTCAAGCATTGAATCTCGGGAAACCGCACGCAGACTCGGAATTCAGTTCACATCCCCGCTCCTACCCCCACCCCCACCCACCACGCTTCCATGTCCACTTCCCCCCCCCTTGTTCGAAGTAAGTACCGGTTCGCGCCCCCGCCCGCAGCACTGTCGCTTGCCCGCGGGGCGGCCGCAGCCCAGGGCACTTGGGCCGAAGTTGGAGGGGCGAGTCTGCAACCGGTGGGCCATGGAACGGGGCAGGCGTTACAACCTCGGAGGAAGGGGGTGGGCCCGCATGTCGCCTTGTCCCTGGGTTGGTTAACACCGAAAACTGTTTGCACAGGACATGGGCCCTGCTCCTCTGCGCGGGCCGCCGGATGTTTGCACGATATTGGACCGCGAAGAAGGGACGCGCATCTGCAACTTAGAAGTAGCATATCATTGTAATCTCCTATTCGCATGTCCGAGAATTTTTGAACTTAAGTGTGTTGTGATATTCAACTTATTGATTGAATAGTAATTCCGAACGCGTCAACTGCTAAATTCATCAGTCGCTTAAGTGCAGTGAATGTTCTTATCGCGGGACATCACAGTGACCTTTCTACCAGTGCAAGCAGAAATATTGCCTTACGGGGTTCTCCACAACCAGAAATCTCTCATCAGCGAGGCACTATCCAAGCAAACGTAATCTCTAAGCTCCCGGCGTGTGAGGAAGAGTAGTTTTACATAATAAAAAGATAAATATTAAAATCCATTTATACAATTTGGATCATATATCAGTGTTCAACATACAATATGATGACATTTTTTTATAATATGCTGAAGGTGGCGTCCAACTTGGTAGTTAAAATAATTCTTGTATTCTTGCATGCAGTACAATATACATTTTTATTACGTAAAAATGTATTGTTTATACTATTGTCAACCGTTAGTTCTGTATTGCTTTTGAAGAGGCACATGCTAAATGTGCAAAATGTAAAGCAGAAAATAAATATATAAAATACAAATACCTTAATTCTTAGTATCCTCGTATATTGATCTTATACGGTCCAAAATTACTTTAAACGATGCATCTATCAACAACATTAAGTGAGGGTCAGCAAGAAGAAATACAACTATTCATTATTACTATTATTATTATTATTGTTATTATCATTATTATTATTTTTATTATCATTGTTATTATCATTGTTGTTATTATTATTATTATTATTATTATTATTATTATTGCTGTTGTCATTAATTATATTTTCTTTTTTCTCTGGGCTTCTTCACTTAGGGTTCCAGGTATGAGGGTCCTTTAGGCTTATCATATTCCTAGCTATCCGATATTAAGAATCGTGCAAACAATCCATCAGACTTCTAGAATGACTAACTTTTGAAATTTTGGATTCACTTTGTATTATTATCTTTATTATTAGTTATTACAACATTGTCAACATTAAAGTCATCGTCCTTATCCTAACCGAGTAGGGCTTTCCAAGTCCCACGCCAAAAGGGAAAGCGACTGCAAGCGCCTAGAAGTGGCAGTGGGGTGGAGAAGTATTCCTGGCCCTCTCGGACGAGCTATTCGCGGCGTCGTGTGATTTCCTGAGCGACAGCGCGGCTGCCCGTCGCCAAACAGCTCGCGAGCGCGCGCGGTGAGCAGGCGGGGCCGCCCGGCTTCCGGGTCTCCGCCGCTGGCGCCTCTGGAATAGGCCAAAGGAAACCTCAAAGCTTTTCTTTGCTGCAAAGTTATAGCGCCAAATTGACACATACCATCTGCGATTAATTTCATGATAGCATAAATCAATTGTCGTAACTGTCTCGAATACACGTGATAACAGAATGAAACAAATGTAAACAAAAGTTGGTCATCGCCGAGATCGTTAAGGCAGTTGTGTTGTGGCGATCTCGGACCAAAGGGTCGCGGGTTCGAGTCCCACCTTGGGCATGGTTGTATTTCTGTTCGTCTTGTCACCTCTTATCATCACCATATCGTTTCGTCTTCATAGTTACCATACCGTTAACTCCAATAGTGGTCGCTAATGACCTAGATGTTGATGCGACCTTAAATAACAAAAAAAGTGTCTATAAGTTAACAATTCTCGCTCATGGACAAACAGCGCTTTTAACGGACAAGGATATTTGTTTGTTAAATCTATCTTGAACGTAGAAAGTTCATGCTTTTATGTCACTCTTAAGTACGATGGTGCTGGATTGTTGTATGTTAATAGTAATAACTAATTCAACATAGACAATTTTTTTACGAAAGTATGCTTTCAATCTACAAATATTCTAAAAAATGTATAGTTATAATGTTCTTTTAAGCAATATACTCCTTTTGCTGGCTCTGATTTTCACCATTGCATATCGACGACTGGCGCGCTGCACTCGGGCAATCCCTGCGCCGACAAGTGACAGGCGGCAAGCCGCGCGCCAAGACGCTCCGTGGGGAAGAGCCGTTTATTGTTGCGTCTTTTTACGAGGGCTTGCGGTGGCAACGAGGCTGGCTTTAAAGCTCCGTTCCGTTTGTGTATAAAGTAAAACTCCTATGATCCCCCTTGATGACAAGAAGTACATCGTCTACCGTCGCCGGAACGCTTTGGGAATTGCGCCGTATAGCGCAGATATTGAGGAAAATTTCGCTTTATGCGCGGAAGTTATACTGTTTGCTCTTATTACGCTCTAAAAGGGCTCTTTATGATTGAAAAAAACTGCATCATGGACTGTCAAATTTTAAGATAAGGTATGAAATATACTTGCTTTCACAAATTACTACGGTATCATAATAAGATATATGAAACATTACAGTTCTCTTTATGGGGTAATATTTTGCTGTATAAAGAAACCCAAAGAACAAACTTTCTCTACTTTCAGTGCCTTAAGTGTCATTGAAAGTTTAAGAGTCACTCCCGAGGGACGCATTTGAATTCTTCTGCGAAATTCGTAATTAGTTTAGAAAGAAAGACTAGGACTTTGTTCTAGTACACAATTCTCATTAGTTTTTCTAGATTATCTAATTTCGTTTGGATGTTTTGCCTACTTTTGTTAGAGAACAAGAAATAAATGTATACTCATTTACATATTAAATACTATTATGAAACGGAATTCGTTTGAAGTTATAAAAGTCATAAATTTGTAAAATATTTGACAACACTAAACAATTTCGGAGGTACAAATGTAAGCTTTATTTGGTAAAATATAATTCATTTTAAATTACCTCTAAAAATCTGGGATTGATTTGAAATTAAATATCAGTAACCTCGAAGCTAACTTTCGACAAAATGTCAAATGTTAATGATTGACCTTTGGATGTAAACAGTTTATTGTCGGGTCAAAATAATTCAGACTACGTCTCCCTCTATATTGTGCAATATAATATTATGTTTCGTTCTTTTACTTGTAGTCCTTCGGCATAATTAATGGGTGTTCAGAAATGTACTTCAAGCTAAATACGAAATTGTCGAACTTTTTCACACTGAATTCAAACAAATCTATAATACTAGCAACAATCTTCATTTTCTATTATCTGGATGGATCAAGAACTACCTCTGATGTAACTTTATTGTTTTATGACATACGTTTCAGTTTATTAGTTACACAGTTATCGAAATTTTTGTTATTTTGTATCAAATACAGCAACCGATTTCTAAATAGTATTCGTGTACACTTGATCACACAAATATCTCGCGTAGATATAAGAAACAATAGTGTTCAAATATTCCGTAGACTTCGTTCGTATTCGTGCGAATAGTTCTGTATTAAACAAAGTTTTGTTTACAATACCTATGAATTTTGTGATCTGATTTTTTGTGAACCGTATGGAATAGATGAAAGTAGAAACAGATGGTTTCGCATAGAATTACACATGTTGCATAGTCAAATTCTGTTTAACATTAAGCAACACATTGTCGTATTGCGGGTTGCATATACATTAGGCTCTGATACTGGGCCGTCAGACTTTCTCACGGAAAGGATCTTGAATGCAGTTTGGAGGGCACAGAGTACTCGGCGATGCGACAAGTTCGCACGTGTGGAGAGGGGGGAAGAGCTAATTTCACGACAAAACAGCGAATTGGGCAAAGACTCGCGTTAGGAATTCAGACATTTATTATATTACGTGAACGTTTTACTGGAAATACCCGCATAACAGAAAAGGAACAAACACTGTCACATGCATTGTGCATCATACAAAACTTTCAGGAAATTGAATACAAATTTCTACTTAGAATGTATATAAAAAAATATTAGGGATAAATATATCTAACACGGCCGACTTGGATAGTTGAGGTGACCAGAGCCTGTGCTGACTCACCGCCTCGGTCTGAAGGGTCGCGGTTCGAGCCCCGCCGGGGGCATATTTGTCCCTTGACTTTCATGTGTGTGTGTGCCTCGTGAGACTGCTGACCACAGACCGAGGAGCCCGAAAGTGTCAGTGTCTAGTGTGAAAGGTCAATGTGTGTCACTCAAGAGGGGCGTAGATGGTACCCAGCGAGGATTGCTGAATCGGCATCCGCTGAAAGCTGGAAGAAGGCGAATATGTGTGTATTTAATTATTGCTACAGTATTGTTGCTCATTTACTAAATAATAAATCTACAAGTATACTTTACAAAGACATTAAAAAGTCTGTTCATTGAAAAAGTTCTTCTTGAATTTTCATCGCAAAAATATATTTACTGAATCAACAACTTCAGAAAGCCATGAAATCAATCTTTTTAACTGAAGTTTTAGCAATGCAGTTTCTGAAAGAAATAAGTTATGTATTCCTGTGATGTGCGTGGGAAAATTTTTGTTTTCGATTTGAAAGAATCGTATATCATCGAAATACCACAATTTTATCCTATTTTTGTGTTTCGTATACAACTCGCATAATTATAATACACCAAAAATGTTGCAATTTATCAGTATTTATATTGTCTATATTTTAAGTACAGCAACCCATACATTACTTTGCTATAAAATATATTTATTCTAAAATTAAGTCACAAGGTTATTCAAATACTCAGAAATACTGAACTTTCTTAAAATACGTAGAGAAATTAATTACAACTTAGTATGCCTAAATTAGGCGTAGTAGATATATTTTCTTTATACATTATTTATGTGAAATTGTACGTGGTGGTCTTAACAAAATATTATTATGCACACATAACAAAAGAATTACAATACATGTACCTACGGAAATTTAACTCAAAACCGTATGTGACAAGTATTGCCTCAGCAGCGAGGAATTTAAATAAAATATTTAATAAATTGATAGTATGCGTAAAATATACGTATAACGTTGACCCTCTCGGGTAAACACTTCACTTTTCAGATGTTGTTTTTTGTTTTTGTTATTTTTGTTTTGTTTGCTTGTTCTTGTTTGTTTTTTGTTTGTTCGTGTGCTTTTTCATATTAAACAAAATGCTTCCCCTCCGCGCTCGTTATACAATAAATGAAGGGGCCCACCCGCGCTGGAATTTCCTGTGTTGTCTTCTTGCGACTCCCCAGAACCACATAGACTGCTGCCCTGTAAAATCGCAGTTCTCCCTTGCCCTCGTGACTTGCAAAACGCAAGCGCGCTTCGATCACGTACGTGACCTGTTTGATGACCCTAATATTCTACGTAACATTTCAGTTCTGAATCTATTTTTTTATCATCAAACAAATGTGAGCACTAACTTTAAGAAATGATTGGTGCATCGCATATTTTACTATATTATTTTTATTGTACACGTAAAACGAATTAAAATTAAACTGGCTATGGTAAAATTGAAAAGAAAATGTTGAAATATAAAAAAATCGTAATATTTGTTAGGACTACCAAGAAAGAAGGTAGTACAAAAGATGGGACTTATATATGAGGACATTAAAGTTTCGGCTTGGACTATTCAACTCTAGTGTGAAAGAACCCGATAAAACAACAAGAATACCAGGATACCTTACGTAAAAAAATTATCTAATACAGTAAAATATGTCTAAGTTTGAATCTATCTAGACAAAAAATCCGGTTTAGAGAGGTTTCATCCAAAGTTGTCCATTTTATGACTCTTGTGATATTGATATTTCCGTCCTGAAAGTAGTAAGTTACATTACTTTATTATAATTATTAAACTACATTCACATATAACTAATTTGTGAAAGAAGTTATCAATAAATGATCATTAAACATTCATTACAGACAGCTTTTGAGTTTTTCTTGCTTCTGACCCTTTTATCTCAGGTTCAACTAGTAAAAAGGCTTTTTGATTTTTCAACCATTGTTAAACTAGTTGTGAAACTCATAAAAAGACACACCACTTCACTGCCCAGTGGCTGCAATCGGACTACTGCTCACACTTTAACGCACAATGCGTCACAGCGCAGAAAACTATGACTTTTCGATACGCTTGCATGGCATGGCGCATTGATCATAATAATTTAAATCAACCAATTATTGACTTCCAATTTGCTCGAGCCCTTTTGTCTCACGAAACTATGATAACGCACTGATACTATTTTTGATTTTCGGGATAATTTACAATAATTCACAATCCGTTAATGTTGATGATCTAAAATTGGTATGGTTTTTTACCGGCGTGTACAATAAACGCACTCATCTGAACTATCATACACTGATGTGTGTGTGAAAAATTATCAAAGATTGGCAAACAAAGTGAACTGTACTTGAATGCCACGGGCACTCTGGCATTTCTTCGGGTTTGTGTTTCTTCATGTCAAAGAATAAGGGCCTGCAAGAACAAGCGCAGTGATGCACGGCATTATGGGCTTGTTGAGGGTTTGAGCAATGTCATCAGTTTAGAGTTTCGCTGCCCTGAATTAGACCTCGTGCCAGTAACAGTACGAGTCCTTCGGCGGACATTTTCTGACAGAAGTCAAGGCTGTACCGTACCTGCACGAAAATAACGACGATTTGCGTCGTGAGAAGAGTGGAACTTTCGATTTTGTTTCCCAATAACATCGAGTGCATGACGGCAGCTGTTTTTCACAACACATAGAAGTGGTAAATATCTTATCGCATCTACAGAAAAAAACAGTGACTAGATTTCCATCATTTGTTGAAAGGTCCCTTACGAGACAACGTATATTTCACCTGGGACACATTTCATTGAACAAACGTTGCAAATTTCCCAAAACAAAATTTGTGCTGATTCAAATGGTAAGTGTGATGTGCTAGGATTCAAATGTGTATTTATGAAACAATTCAAGGAATCGGATTAACGAAGTGATACCCTCATTTTTTGAGCTAGAAGAAAATCAAGATGTATGTGAATTCAAATAGTACTGCTTGCATATTTGCATCTTAGAATTTTCTATAAGCACATTCTATTGACAAGTCAGTATAACGTTAGGATCTTGTTTGTTTAGTTTGTTAGTAAAAATTGTAGTGTAAATATTTGTGTGTGTTGTGGATAAAGTTGTTTCAAACGACCTATAAGTGCCTTAAAAGATTGACTCGTGTACTACTCGGTTCGGATATCTTCCAGTTTCGTAGTTAATCTTTCGACCTGAATTCTAAAAGAATCACTAATGGTCTATATATGTAAATTACTATCAAGATAACGAAACATTTCTAGTGAATTTTAAATTGAGAATAGTTAATAGAAGTTGTTCTTCATTTATTCCAAAACCACAGAAATTTCCTTTAGTTTCCAAAAAAAGTGCAAAAATGTAATATTCCTTAACATTTTACTGATGTTCTGACAAATAAAAAAATTAAGGGCTCTTCCGCCTGCTTGTCCGCCGACCTACCCAACACGGCCGTCCATTGCACGCGTAGAGTGCGAGACCGCAACGCAGATGAAGCGGGTCGTCGCGGAGGCGGATATTGTCTCGGGGACATCGCCGTCTTCATGGCGCCGCCCGCGGCGCGTGCGGCGGCCACGCTGCTTTACGGCAAAATCGATGCTCCCTCGCCCACTTTATAATTTCAATATGTCAGGTTAACGACTAGTTTTATACTGCCAGTCGAACTCGCTCTGCATACGAGCGCGCCCTTCAATATTGCAGCTTCCACTGCGCGCAAGCTGAGCTCTGGCCCCGCTCGGGTCCCGCCCCGCGTCGCCCCGCGTCGCCCCGCGTCGCCCCGCGTCGCCCCGCGTCGCCCCGCGTCGCCCGGCCACGCTCCGCTCCGCCCCTCCCCACCCCTCCCCGCCCCGCCCCGCTCCGCTCCTGGCTTTCCGACCCCACCAAGAGTCATCCAGATCCACCCCCATTCAACCCAACCCTACACAGTCAGTGCTAGCCTCACTCAGGTCCATTCAGCCCCGCCCATCGCCTAGCGTTCACGCCCAGACACGCACAGCCCAATTCATCCTCACCCAGCCCCACCCACCCAGTCTCGCCGTTGATTGTAAGTGATTACGGACGCGTCAACTACTGAGGTCATTAGTTACGTAAGTGTAGTGCATGCTTTTCATCGGGAGTTGGCGGTGATCTTCCCTCGCTGGATGGTGAGATCCGGTGCCGACCTACCGTCGGCTAGCGGGGTTTCCCCCTGACCAGGACTCTCCCACCAGCGGGGCACCGCTCCAGCAGGGGCAAGTTCTAAGACCCCGAGCGGTCTCCCAACACGTGCGGTAGTGTAGTGCATGTTTGTGTGTGTATGGGCGTAAGCGGTAAAGATAGGACAAGGAAGAGGAAGGAAATATCACGTGCGGTCCGTGGCCCGTTTGTTAGTGTACTGCTCTAGCATTCGCCTGATATTGATCGGAGAAACCACGAAACATTTCCGATCAGAGCAGCCGGGCTTCTAGAATTCTCCTCCAGACAGTAATTGAATTCTACCTAGCTGACAAGCTAGTGCTGAAATTCCTGTCACCATTCTGGTCTCGAACCTAGGACCTCCCGATCAGAGGCACTGCAGTGACATCAGTCGCCACCTCTCCAAGCCCGCCCTGAGCCACCTCTCCAGGTCCCAGTCTCGCCGTGCATTTGCCTGTTCAGCCAGCCCGGTGTAACTTAACCCCATCTCGCCATTCTACCCTCCACTGTAAGCTGTCGTCCCTTCCCGTAGCATCTCCCACTGCTCCGTTCCTCTCTCTCCCGTCTCTTGTTCTCCTCCCCCCTTCCCCTTCGCCGCCGTCCCGCCCCGTCGCCGCTCCGCCATCGCGCTTAAGCCGAGGCTCTCGTCGAAGACGAGCGGGGATTCTGTTAAAGACGCGGGTTATTGCTTGAGACGCTGCGGTAGGAAACAAGACCGAACCCGCCCCCACCCCCGCCCCCGCCCCCGCCCCCGCCCCGCCCCCACTGTCTCTGTGAGCGAGCACGACCGCGGACATAAATGATGGAAACCACGTAAGCGATGGCTGTTCATATGAAATTTCTCTCGAGTGCGACAGCGGGCTGCCTCGGGTGATATCCGTGTTCAAGGGCCTCCGAGAAGTACATTCTTGTATCTCCTGTTTGGCGAACTCAAGCACCCATTCAAGCGCAGGTAATGAAACGCACGTGAATATTTGAATGCTTGCTGACATTGCGTTTTCCCACAAAATAGATGCAAAATTTTGTGAAAGCGAAGTAGCACATTCGCGTTGTTTGAGGTGACTGACAGAAAGCTGCTATGAGGAAAATAGGTTGTACGAACAAAAAAGACGACATTGATAGCTGTATATTATAGTACAGTAAGTAGGGAAGAGGGATAGCAATCTCTTTGATGCTTAATATTTAAAAAACATTGACATTAATAAACTTAACAAAATAATAAAACATAACGTAAAAAATAGGCTTAAATACAAAATCTTTACAGTAAAATGCATGTCATTACACGGTGCCTTCAAGACAAATAGATCGTTGTTGAATACATGTATATAATTAATATAATGATACTAGTTCCGGATTCTAATAGCGCAAAATGTAGCAATACTAGAAAGAGAAGTTTTTAAAAACATATTCGACCCCATCCAATAAACATATTTGGAAAATAAAAAAATAGATGTTTTTTATAAAATATAAAAATATTGTAAGTGTTAAAATTTAAAATGACTACATGCTAGCACAAGAGTTGAAAAATATCACTTACTGGGAGCATCGAACATCACGTTAGGAAGACCGTGTATTAGATGGAAAAGATGAGCTACAGTTCCTAAACGTCTAGATGCTAAGAACTGGTAAATCTATCAAGAGACAAAAGGGCGGAGGAAAGTACTTCAGAAAGCCGCGCCCCACACTGATTTGTAGCGCCCAGTAAAGAACGATACAGGAGGTACGAAGTTTCGATGGATATGATTGATTGATTCATTGTTACTGATTCCGGTGAGTCAACTACTAAGGTCATTAGTCTCGTAAGCGTAAGGCATGTTTTCATCGGGAGGTGGGTGATCATCCTCTGCTAGATGGTGAGATCCGATGCCGATCTACCGTCAGCTAACGGGGTTTCCCTCAACCACGTATCTCCACCAGAGAGGCACTACCCCAGCCACAAGTTCTAAGTCCCTGACCGGTCTCCCGGCATGTGTGGTAGTGTAGTACATGTTAGTGCGGGTGTATGTGTATGGGGGTGAGAATAGGACAAGGAAGAGGAAGGGAAAATCGCTCTCTGTGGCCCGTTTGGTAGGGTACTGCTCCGGCATTCACCTGGTGTTGATCGGAGAAACCACGGAAAACTACCGATCAGAGTAGCCGATCGCTAGAATTCTCCTCCAGAAAGCGACTGAATTCGACCTACATGAAATGCTAGTGTCGAAAATCTTGCCGCCGTCGGAACTCGAACCTAGAACGTGCCGGTCAGAGGCACTGCAGTGAAATCAGTTGATGCACTGAGCCTCCACTCCCGGTAGTTTCCATGACGTGCAGTGGTTTGGTATAATATTCTCCGCAAACACAATTTCGATGCTCTGTTCATTTTGACGTCGTTCGCATTATATCACATACTTTTTATGTCATTGTAACAGCATTGGCGAGATCTTCCGTAAAGCTCACGAAGAAGTTAAGGAAATGGAGACTAAATGAAACTTATATTTTTTAATAGTCGTACCAAACACAATTTTGCAACGAGGTCTTTATGAATAAATAAGATCTTTATGAATATATTTAGGTTTTACAGATTTTTGATGAAAAGTAATTATGAAAAAAGAACCACCATGTGGTAACATCACGCATACCAGAAATAAAATGTATATGTGGCCGGTGTGTGCTGAAAACTTTATCCGCTTTGTATCGGTACAAAAATCTTAAACAACAAACTTTAAGCTTACGCTCCGTAAAAACATAAAACGCATTGCGATAAGGGTAACAAACTAATAACTGTAATTACAAAGGCGATTTAACTTGGTAACATGTGATTACGACACATTTCAACCTGAAATCGTTAGTCCGGAGCGAAAACTTTGCTTGGAAAATAGTCATTATCAGCGACTACCATGCTACTGTTTTCGCATATTGAATGTAAAAATCTTTAATTAATATTAATGAGATTAAAGTAGAAATTACTCTTTCTTTAAAACTTTCTTAAAAAGACAACAGAAGATGAAGATATTTAAAAAACGAAAACTTATAAGAAATACTTGGCAATTTATTATTAAATTTGACCGGTCTAGATGACATTATCATGTGATGAAACTAATTCCATGATACACGTAAGTATATGTTTTACAAGTGTACTAAGTTACATAGCAACATTTCACAACTAGTCTCCTCTCCTCTCTAGAGCCCGTAAACAATTTCGATTTTATTAAAGGCTTTCACGAACGCATGTCATGCATTTTTGGAAGTTTTACATCTGAAAACAAGAACGGCAAATTATAATAATGAATGCACAGTCGTCCAACCAATGTCAACACATTCCGTTACATATATTAAAAAATTTGCACTTTTAACAATATATGTTAATAATAATATATTTCGTTGATAGACCTCCATACTAACAAGCCATAAACGAGGGGCGTGCGTCAAGTTTCAAATGGAGAGATCAGTCCTGCACAAATGTGAGCACAATTGACTGATTGATTGATTGATTGATTGGTGTTTCAGAATTGAAATTTTGTTTAGTACACAGCTCAAAATGCGTTCTGAACAAAAATCCTGTTTTAATAATTATAAAGATTTTATTTTTTTACTAAATATCAATTTGATGGAAGTGAAGTGATAACACATTTACCGTCCATTACCTTTTAAATGTATTCGAAATTTGTTTGAATAGAATCCTGAAATTTCCATGGCCAAAAGCCTTATATGTTTTAAACATAAAGATAAAACAATTTATAAAAAATATTTTAGACAATATTTGTGGATATAAAATGGAAATAAACTAGGATCATTAGTTGCATTTTAATATTGACGTTACTGATCAAGATGAAAAGTGAGTACAATCAAGAATCTGAGCAGCAGCGCCAGTGTTAGTACAGAAGCAAGTGGAAGATCAGAATTAAAAACTTGGAAACGAAAGCCGGATCGTAATGTTCCTACTTAGAGAATAAATTTAACTGCTTTGCAAGCATATATAAAAATCTGCATAGACACAAATAACTTTACTGTGTGAATATTGACATGCATAATAATTACTTTTCCAGATAATATTCTTACCGTGCATTGAGCAAATGCTGTGTTATCATGCGAATGACTAACCATTAACGATGCCGTTAACGATGGCGGTGTGGGAATGTACGTAAATGTTTGAATCAAGAGAGAAGTCTATCTTTGGTGCGAGAGAGGTCGGTAGCAAAGGGTGCGTAGATCATGAACCAAACAAAACAAACCGTGGGCAGAGGTAGGCAAAGGAGAGAATACCCAGTGAACGACTCGTTAATTGAAGGCAGGATGCCACTACTTCCACAAATCCTCTCTCTTTCAGTCAGACGAGTACAAGTAAAATGTATATGAAAGAAAAACTGAAAAACTCAACCACAGACGACAGTTACAAACATTGTGTTCTACTGAACTGTTTTAACATTGCGAATCGTAATAAAATTAATATGAAATGTTTTCAATATTCTAAAGAACATTTTGTGAAACGTAACTGGAATAAATGCATAATACTATTTGCCATTTAATTTTGATGTTGTTGGCAGCAATTACTTATAAGTGCCTACACATACCAGTGAGCTGTACTGTAGACTGTAGACATCACTCAGTGAACAGAAATCGTGCCGCTCCGCCATGATGATGAACGTGTGTTCTGGCCTGGTATCTCAGAACCAAATAATAGGAATTAGTGCTGCATTTCAATTTTAAAAATTTATTCTCTTTTATGTTCACTAAAGCTTCATAAAAGTTGAAAGTAACCAATATTTAATACTAAAATTGCAATTTACTACAATATTTTAACAAAATGCAGTGTTTCATTTGTTAGATACTTTTTAACATTTACGCAGGGGAGTGTTCTTGGTTTGCGTATCTTTAATAATTTCGTTGGATCAACCCATAGCAAATAATAGTCGTCGGAAACCTAAAAAATCAAACATTCATATCCAGATTACAGTTTGTTAGCGTTCTCTACAACCAAATGCTACGCAATACTTTGAAATTATCGTGGAAAGAGACGATTGTAAGCATCAGTAACAACACAGAAGACACATTTAAGTGGTAAGAAATTCTGTAGGTAGACGTTCACTGCAGCCAACCTAACGAAAAACGATCGTCACAATTTTCAGCACTTCAATGCATTGCAGTTGTGGATCCAGCTATAATGTTGAGATCACTGACGCAGACCGACTCAGCAAAAGAGAGGGCAATGAGTACAGAAGATAGTGGAAGATTAGAATTAAAACCTGGAAAATGAAAGACGAATGGTAAATGGTTATTACGTCGAGAAACGTCACAACTTTTCTCCAAGCATAAACGAAAGTCTGCACGGTCAGAAATACCTTTCCTTGCAAAACGGCCGCGCTAACGACAAGCCATTAGCGACGGAGGCGCGGGAACGCGCGTCAAATTCCGAATCGAGAGATAAGTCTCGCGCGGGGCGAGAAGGCCCGTACCAGCGGGCGAACCGCCGCGGCGCCGCTTTGCAGGGGAGCAGTCGTGCGGCCAGTGGCGGCGGCGGCGGGGGCGGTGGGGGCGGCGGAAGCCGTAACGTCTAAATCCGCGCCGGCGCACGCCAACCCCCCTCGCCCCCCCCCCAGGCCGGGGCCAAGTCGACCGGGCACCACCTATAATTAATGGCAACGTTCGATTCTCACGGCACGGACTGCGAGCAGTGCTGCTCCCGTCTCGCCTTGCCTCGCCTCGGTTCACCTGCACCGCCCGCCCCGCCCCGCCCCGCCCCGCCCCGCCCCGCCCCGCCCCGCCCCGCCCCGCCCCGCCCCGCCCCCCGCCCCCGCCCGCACCCCGCTCCGCTCCGCCGGCGCCAAGATGACAGAGATAAATTATTCGCGCGAGCCGCCGCCATCATCATTTGCCCAAATTACATGGAGGCGGCTGCGAGGAAGATACTGCGGCGGCTGGCACGCGCGCCCCGAACGCCCGCTCGCGAGGGGCGCATTACGGCGGGGGGGGGCACCCGCCCACGCCCCCTTCGCCCCGCACCCCCGCGCGCCGCCGCGGATGCTCAGCGGGCGACGGCGTTCGTTTTAAACGTTCGTTTGCAATCGTTCATACATCAACAATGAGAATATTAACACGCAGTGCATTGTTACAGCATTACAGCAGCAATTGTTTCTCGTCAATGATCCCGTTTGATTCAATTGTTAGCCTACAATGTGTGTCTTGCCACTCCGTTCATTTTCATTCTTCATACTGATTGTATCGTATATAAGATTACCTAACTCTCGATGAAAACAGGAGATACATTTGTAACAAGTTTAAAATCTGAAAGACAAATCCAATGTAAAAAGTGTGGTTTGCAACGACTTCAAAAGAGTACTGACATCATTATTTTATTTTATTTTCGTCAAAAAAGTATAAACTTTATGTGACATGGTGCTGAAGTATATATGCGCACACTTCCTTGACGCCTGAAATCCTTAATTTACCCTTTTACTAAGGCGACACCGGGGATAGTTGAAACAATTTTAATTTGTTTTATTTTTGAAGGTGTATGGATCATAATTTAAAACTTATAATATATGGAACAAATACAATGGTTCTTTGTATAAATGTCTATATGGTTGTTTTTAAAGTACATAATATTTTTAATGATATATAAACAATTTTATGCAGCAGTACACTTTGTCACAACCTGCCCCTCTACGGGACAGGTTGTGATTCGACTAGGGCACGTTGTGACACGTCTAAAAAAAGGAGAATATTGTTATATATTTATATATAACAAACGTCTCAACAATGCTGATTCGTTTATGCAATAACTTTCATTGACTCTTCACTGATTTCAGCATCCGAATGGCAGTGAATACAAACAGAATATACTGCATGTTTAGTACAGTTAACACAGAGGGTATTATAGTTTTACACAGAGAGTTTACATTAGCCCATTTCTTCACTGCACCCAGTTTTCTCCACACTTTGAAGTTTGAAATTGTTCTAAACAAATAAGGCATGGACGTAAGGATGAATTCAAGAGTAAATCATGACAGAATATGGAAGTCCTCAGAAATCTGTGAAAACGTCTACTGAATCAAAGTAATTGGAAGGGGTAATGTCCATGTGTTAAGTGCTAATGTGTATTAACATTTTTTGTAATAATAATAATAATAATAATAATAATAATAATAATAATAATTAAATATCTTCAAACAAGATAATGAATTTCCCACTTACGAGAACAAATAGTATTTTATAATAAACAATTTTAAAAGTTGATATCAATGCATACGTCTTCTTCTCGTTTCACAACAATACACATCCTTTTTTCCGGTCCAATCCCATATAGACGATTCATAATATTCACCACCAAATATTGAAGTCCAATCAATTTTTCACAGATGGTCCTCAATTAATACTACTACAATACGTTTTTACATCAAATGCTCCACTCAATTACACAATTCTGATTAAAGCGTTTTGTTTCATTTCTTCCCCCAAAACGCTTGGTCCAACTGCACGTCCTCACTCAAGAACGTAGAATTCCTTTCTGACAGTTGATTTCCAAGCATGTTCTCAGGTCTCCTGTCTCCACGACATCAAAGAATGCCAACCTGTGTTTTGTTATTTCAGTAGGCTGGATCTATACTTTTCTTTCTGCCTTGGAGTCACATGTGAACGAAATACAAATAACACAGAATTGCGACTCATTACGCAAGCCACCATAAATGGAGGAGCATTGGTGGAATCTCCAAGGAACGTGGCACAAGCCCTAATTGCACGTGGCGCGCCCTGGTTGGGCATGTCAGTTCGGAGTGTTGGAGGCTACTTGTCGTCCTTTGGACGAAGGCTGGGGAGGAGACGGAGTGTTTCGTCTGACTGGCGCCGGCCGCTGAGCCGGGAGGGTGACTGCCTCTAGCTGACGCGGCGGGTGCGCGGGGGGGAGGGGGGAGGTGCCAATGAATCTCCCTGGAAAGAGAAGAGGAGCGTCGCCCGCAGCCACATACATCACGGCCCGCGGCGACAGGTGCGGGTGCCGACGTTCCTTCGTCTTCCCCCCCCCCTCGCACCACGCTCGACGCACCGTCTCCCGCCCAACGTCCTTCTTGGCTCAACGCCCCCGCCCTCAGAACGCCGCCTGCTGGGGACCAAGGCTCGCCTGCCACCGCTGAGATACGCCTTCAACGCCCAGATGATCCGAGCGCGAAAGGTGACTCAGTGCATCAACTGATGTCACTGCAGCACCTCTGACCGGGAGGTCCTACGTTCCCACCCCCCACGGCGGCAGGATTTTCGACACTAGCTTTCCAGCTAGGACAAATTCAGTCGCTGTCTGGAGAAAATTCTAGCGGCCAGATGCTCTGATCTGTAGTTTTCCGTGGTTTCTCCGATCATCACCAGGTGAATGCCGGAGCAGTACCCTAACAAACGGGCCACTGACCGCGCGTGATCTTTCCTACCTCTTCCTTGTTCAATGCTCTCCCCTTACACACACTTACACTAATATGCACTACACTACCACACATGCTGAGAGACCGGTCAGGAGCTTAACCTTGAACTAGGTGGGGCTGTTCTCGGCTATAGGGAGATACCTCGTTGAGGGAAAACCCCGCTAATCGACGGTAGCGCCGGATCTCACCTATCGTGGAAAGGCAACTGCCACCTCCCGAGTAAAACAGGTACTCCACTTACGGGAATAATGACCCTAGTAGTTGACACACCTGGAATCACTAACAATCAATCAATCGATCCAGACGACCCGTGCGGATTTTTTGAGGACAAAGCAGCTAGGCGGTATTTTTTCTGGGGTCGCTCCCGTTTCGTCCACTTCTCATTCCAACAGTGTTCCATCGTTTACATCAGATAATGCGTTCATTTAGTAATCTCACGCATGCACGGAGAGGTTGAGATATAGTGAATTATTATAAATATAACATTTTGCCTCTGAATCTGAAACATAAGTAAACATAATCGTTCACACCCTCACTTGCATGTTTGTGAGTAACACGTGAAATGATTGCGTTTATGCAAACGAATAAAACATGGGAGCAGCTTTTTGGGCCGCTGGAGGCAAAAGGGTCCCTAGACCACGAATAAGCAAGTAGGAGAAACAAGAAAACAGCAAAGAGTATCGTGCCTACTTTAATTTGTAACACCTTAAATTCATTATTTCTGCACACCTCATATGGAAACAACAGTAGGAACTCCGCTCTTTAAAACGCCTTTAACTGAGACGGAATCAAGCCTGATCATTTGGGGTGATAGAACAGGGACTTGATTCAATGAGTCGTTCACCAACCGGGAGCTGCGCTGTCAATGACGACCAGTGAAGTAGCTGTTTATCCGCCGCCTAGTCCTCATGCAAAAGTGCAAGATATGAATGGATAAGGTTTGCGACCATATGAATAGAGAAGTAGCTTGTAGGGTGGGCAGGAGGCCTTCTGGAATCGAATTAACCTGGCAAATAGCAGCGAAGATACACAGGCGGGCGGGCGGGCGGGCGGGGCTGCCAATCAGCGCGCGATGCGACCGGGGGCGATGAATGTTTGAGCGCGGCAAGCAGGCAAAGATTGCGCGTCCGGCGCCGGGAATTGTCTCATCAGCGGCGCGGGCCGGCGCACACCAGAACAAGAGGGGAGAGACAGACACGGAGATAGTGAGAGAGTGAGAGATTGAGAGAGAGTGGGAGATTGAGAGGGAGAGATTGAGATTGAGAGAGAGAGTGAGAGATTGAGAGATTGAGAGAGTGAGATTGAGAGAGAGTGAGAGATTGAGAGAGAAAGTGAGAATGAGAGCGAGACACTGAAAGAGAGAGTGAGAGAGAAGGAGAGATTGACAGGGATATATTAAGAGAGTGTGAGAGTGAGAGAATGAGAAAATGTGAGAGAGAGTGAGAAAGTGTGAGAGAGAGTGACAAAGTGTGAGAGAGAGTGACAAAGTGTGAGAGAGAGTGACAAAGTGTGAGAGAGAGTGACAAAGTGTGAGAGAGAGTGACAAAGTGTGAGAGAGAGTGACAAAGTGTGAGAGAGAGTGACAAAGTGTGAGAGAGAGTGACAAAGTGTGAGAGAGAGAGAGTGAGAAAGTGAGAGAGAGAGTGAGAAAGTGTGAGAGAGAGTGAGAAAGTGTGAGAGAGAGTGAGAAAGTGTGGGAGAGAGAGTGAGAAAGTGTGAGAGAGAGTGAGAAAGTGTGTGAGAGAGAGTGAGAAACTGTGAGAGAGAGTGAGAAATTGTGAGAGAGAGTGAGAAAGTGTGTGAGAGAGTGTGAGAAAGTGTGAGAGAGAGTGAGAAAGTGTGAGAGAGTGAGAAAGTGTGAGAGAGAGAGAGAAAGTGTGAGAGAGAGTGAGAAAGTGTGAGAGAGAGTGAGAAAGTGTGAGAGAGAGTGAGAAAGTGTGAGAGAGAGTGAGAAAGTGTGAGAGAGTGAGAAAGTGTGAGAGAGTGAGAAAGTGTGAGAGACTGAGGAAGTGTGAGAGTGAGAAAGTGTGTGTGAGAGAGAGGGAGAGAAAGAAGGAGGACGATGACAAGGGCGAGAGAGAGAGACAGACAGACAGAGGGTGGGGTGCAGGGGCAAACGGGGGGGGGCAACTCATCTCAGCCTCCGTAGACTCGTGACCCACTGGAGCAGCCGCTAGGGCACGAGCACGTAATGACTCTTCGAACGACACTCTCCTCAACACCACACTTGTTCCAGGATCTTCTTTTCTATCTCAAATTTTTACTTTTGGCATGTACTGTGTAATATTATTTTTTGCAGAACTAGTGGACTGTTTTTGGTAAAATATTTAATTTATTGCAGCGATATAGAGAGAATTTTACTTGTGCTTGAGCGCTCCGCGAGTCACTTTTGAAAAACTGCTTCCTGTGGTTTTGATTAGCAGCATTTTTGCTTCTGCTGGCTTCTAGTTAAAAAAAAACAACAAAAGTAATATTGAAACCGGACCGATACTTTACGCGAATTTCGACACAAGACTCAATAATTCCTCTATCAAACACTGTTCACATACTGAAAAAGGAACACGTTAAATTTTAATCAAATAAAGTTTTTGAATTAGTTTTGCAAACCAGTAGTTAATTTATGTATTGTATTTTTACGTCGTTTTGAATAGTTCATTTCAATTCATTAACGTAAAAATTATTGTAAGCCATTTTTAAGTATTACTCATCTGGACCGTTATTTTAAACCATTTGTTATTTTAAAATATTGCTTATTTCTAATTAGAGTATTGTTACATCGTTCATTTTTCAAACCATCTCCATGCTAAGGACTTAGCTTCTTCGGAAGAGAGCTCAATCTATGAGCAATAATGCACAGTTATAGGAATAGAAAAATACATTATTATTAACATTACGGTTGTTGTCAACATAATAGTATATACTAATATATAAGTACGAACATTCAAGCAACGCAAGTGGCCGTATGCACGATTTACACGCAAGAAACACCCCGACAAAACAGAAGAGGATTACGCCACGAAGTCGCGGAAGAACTCCGAGAACGGCGAGAGTGCTCCATGCGGTGGATGAGCGAGGACCAGCCTCTTCACAGCGAGCGGGTGAGCGCGTGGGTGCGTGGGCGCGTGGGCGAGCGGGCGGGCGGTCGCTCGATTGGGGCGGGCGAGCGGGCGGGCGGTTGATTGATTGATTTTTTCGTGCTTCCGGGCGCGTCAACTGCTTTGGTCATTAGTCCCGTTAGTGTAGTGCATGTTTTTTCTCGGGAGATGGCGGTGATCTTCCCCCGTTTATTGGCGAGGTCCGGCGCCAACCTACCGTCGGCTAATGGGGTTTCCCCTAACCAGGACTTTCCCACCAGCGGGGCACCGCCCCAGCCCGGACAAGCTCTAAGATCCCTACCGGTCTCCGGAATATGCGATACTGTAGTGCATGTTAGTGTGTGTGTGTAAGAGGAGAGGATAGGACAAGGAAGAGGAAGGACAGATCGCGCACGGTCCGTGGCTCGTTTGGTAGGGTACTGCTCCGGCATTTGCCTGGTGTTGATCGGAGAAACCACAGAAAGCTACCGATCAGAGCAGCCGGCCGCTAAAATTCTCCTCCAGACAGCGAGTCAATTCGACCTAGCTGAAAAGCTGGTGTCGAAAATCCTGCCAGGACTCGAACCTAGGACCTCCCGGTCAGAGGCGCTGCAGTGACATCAGTTGATGCACTGAGCTACCGCTCCCGGTCCCGGCGGTCGGTCGGGCGGACGGACGGGCGGGCGGCAGCGGAGAGAATACGAGGGCGGGAGGGGGCGCCAAAAAGAGCACGAGAGGAAGTAAACACGATTAACTTGGCTGCCCCACGGACCAGATTGCCCACGAATATTGCAGGGCTTTTCCGCCAGGGTCGCCTTGCGCTTTTTGCAGCGGCGGCCCGCCGCCGGGCGGTGTTCATTTGCATCTCCCTTCGATGCGTTTTTTTTCCTTCAAAGACACGTGTGACTATTGAAGAGTAGGAAATGGAGTCGTGAAGACTAGAGATCGGGCGGTTAAACATAGATGGCCACCGATATGAACAAAGGGAATGGGAACACCTTCTAGATTACAACACTTTAATGTGCACTCTAAAAACGGTTTCTTATATACTAACCCTTAATATGTGTGCCTCAAGTGTTCATTATATTAAGGTTTTGGAACTGCATTCTGAGATAATTACAAAAAAGATTAAATAGAGACTTGAAATAACATTTAAAAACTGGTTAAAAGTTTGTAAATTCACGGAGTACAATAGATTGAAGAGCAGTAGAGAACCCTTAAGGATAAAAAGGGATTAGGCTTGTTGATGTACGTTCCATAAGACATACAAACAAAACATGATAAGAGCTGCTGCGTAAGTAAATTAAAAACTAGTGGTCTTCAATAGTAAAAATACTGCTACCGTAAAATCACAAAAAAGCTATTCCAAAACGTAGCACATACACTTCTCAAAAACAAAAAATATATACTCTCGTGTATTACTGCAATAAATTAAATATTTTGTCGATACAGCCTTCACGAAAACTGCAATTACCTAGAATTTTTATGAAGTATTCACTGCCTATCTCACTAGTGCTTTATGTTCACACAAACCTATACCCTTTTTGTTTATACATAAAAGTTCTGTCCTATTCTGGCTTTTTTCAACAGTCATTAACGGTCAATTAAACATCACCATATTCTTAAAAAAGTAATTATTTATTCTTTATAACGATTCGGGTGTCAGTTTAAGACATCTGGAATCTGAAATTTTTAAACTATAATTTTAAAATTAGAACCTTAAAAATATATAATTGAGTAAAATATGCGAATACAAGCGAATGGAAGCTTACCTACATTATTGTGAAGTTTTGTAAAATTATTTGTGATCTGAATAACATCTTGGTTGTCTGTCCTATGTCGTTAATAACTTCTAATATTTTTTAAACACTGTCAACATCCGTGGACTCATGGTGAGGTCTTTTTTGTTCACCAAGTGTTACCTTGAGCTCTCAGACCTAAAATGCAGCGACCGCCTGAGTGGCGATGGCCGTCAGCTAGGTTGAGCTGGGTCTATGTCGTATCTCTAGTGGAGAAGGAATGTGATTAGGGGGAGCAGTTAATAACATTTTAGACAATTATTTGATATTTTTAACGTTCTATGCGAAGACATTGCACTATGGGAGAATGAACCAAAATCGAAGAGACCGAATCTTTCTCGGCATTATTCTTTCTTTTACCTGAGCCGTACCCTAAACTAATAATTAACCGAATAATGTTTTGCAAATAATTCAAAATTTTCTTTCTGATAGCACTTTTCGCGTCAAAACTAATTCCACTATTTTTTAACTATTTCTAATTCGTGCGTGCGTGATCAAGGGGTCCTGTCTGTTCCCTCTACTTAACATCTACGCAACTAAATACCTATGTATCTGATATTCACTACTTTATATACTCAGATTTAGCCATCTTTGCTGGTGATTCTGCATTCTCCATAGATCATAAAAATGTATCAACTACCGAACATTAACTAAAATATGACCTCTTGCTTTATGAAAATTGGATCTCTAAATGGCAAATGTATAAATGTCAACCTAAAATCTTTAACTCTGAAAAACAATCACTCTTTCAGAAGTATTAATTCTTAATCAAGCTATGCCCTGAATATCACCCAACACACCTATAAAAAAACTTAGACTCCTCTTAGACACTGAACTTTAGTGGAATGCCCATATTAAAAATATTATACATAAAAATAACATTAAAATTCATAAATTACACTTCCCCGTTGACTACAAATCTCTTATAGACATTCACTCATAAAAATTAATATATACCACAGTTATTTGTTCTAATCTTACTTATGCTTGCCCCATCTGATCTAATGCTGCCAAAACACATTAACAAAATACAAATTCTCGAAAATAAATTCATCCGAAATATATTTCATACGCCCTGGTATATTCCCAAGTTTCAACTTCATAATGAACTGAAAACTAATACTATCCACTCCCTAAAACGTGCACAAAGCCTTAAATTTTTCAACTTCTTACAGGATTTACAACAGACCCGCACTTTCAATTTAGGTCAAATGTATATTATTTTTCACGACGGGTACTATCAAAAGTTTCTAAAGATATATCTCACCCACCTTAAATTCTACATTTACAATGTATTATCGTTCTACTTTACATTTTATTTACAAACTTCATTGTTTTATAATAACTCACTCTCCTTTCAAAACAAATCTTAATAGTTCCTACTTCAGGTTTCTATGAGAATCAAATCGCCTGTTATTTATTTGTAATGTCCAAACACATGAAAGACAAACATTTCAAACAGGTATAAATAAATAAATAAAGTTCTGTCGTATCTATTGACGCAATGAGTATAATAATTCAGTCAGTGTGTACTGTTCGAGACTACGCGGACTAACACAAACAAATATTGGCATTTTCAGTCAAAATAGAAACTTTTTCATTACTTTTGGATTATCTCCTAGGTTCTAGCTATTTAGGAAAACTGTGGACACTTCTCATATGGCCGGAGTTTTGACAGATTTATTTCAATATATACGCACGCCGGACATTAGTAATACAGATTCATTTGATTTGATTCTTTCACAGACATTTCGAAACAGGAATTAATATTTCTAACAAATTTAATATAAACTTTAAATAAAGAATGTCATGGTAATTTGTTGCTGTATTAAAAAATGTAATGTTCTGATTCTCTATTTGTGAATAAAAGGGAAGCAGGTGGCAGTCTTGTTTCATTCATGGTACGTAAAGAAAAACTATTACCCTACACCACAAAATGTACGTATTGCGAAGCATTGAATTCTGCCACAATATTAAAGGTTTTTCTGAAATATGAAGATAGTTCCTTAATTCTTACCACACTGTACATATTCGAGTTAAATCCTTTAAATTATAGCTGAATTCAGAGAATTTGCAGTTAATTACTGACCTGTTGGTGAAATGTTAAGCAAAGTGTAAAATAGTAAACAATGTTAATTTACGCACGTATACGCAAGGCAGACTTTAATTTTCTACTCTAAAGTGTAAGGCTCTGGTTTTTATCCAGTCTCAGAAAAATACACATTATGTAACAGTAAAAGTGTGAGTGTTTGTGTACCTTATACCACGCGTTTCTCCAGTATTTATTTGTCCCAATCACGTTTTAAGCGGCTGCCGGCCCCTGCGCCCCGCTTCCCTTCCCCTTCCTTCCCCCCTCCTTCCCCCTTCCATGGTTCCGCTTCGCGTCGCGCGGCAACGTCGCATTACGGATTGCATCATCTCCTATACTATTTCGGTAGTAGACATACCTTTTGCGGCTCTCACACCATATCTATCTTTAGTCATGAGGTCTCTACAGAAAGAGAGTTTCACGGAGACGTGATGAATTGAACTTTGACTTTAAAAGGATGAAGAATTCTTTTTCATTTATGTATTCATGTCAAAGGCAACCCGCAACACTCGATCGGATTTTTTAATCTATATCATTAAATAACTCGTAAACGAAGCGTTTTAGGGCATCAAACACCAAAGTTTTGAGGCCGAAGGCTTCACAGAAACGTTTTTCACGTCGTATTCTACAGGATGAGATTTTGAACATTCTATTAGATTATTATTATTGAATTGCACGGATGTACCCCTCTGCTAGGCAATAACATTAAATAAGAGTAGTTTTCATTGACAAGAGTTTTATTGTTATCAATTACAAGGGAATATATAGGAAAGTGGCGAAGGATTGAAGAAAAAGTTATACTACTGGCTTAATATGGAAAAACTAGAGAAGAGGATGAAGTTTAACATGCGAGTGTTCTCGCACGGGTACGCTAGCTAAGCCAAATTTTATCAAACACATTTTTATTAGATACCTGCCGTACGGTTTTTTCGGTCACTCAAAATTACTTGTGCAAAATTTGAAACGAATCGCTCCAGCACTTCAAAAGATTTTCTCGAAGAAACGTTAACACACACATACTCTTCATCAAAATACACATTCACACATAGATACATACATTCACTGGTGAATAATAGAAGATGTATTTGTAGTGAAGAAGTGAATTTGTCACGCATGACATACCTTGTGCAAACAAAGCAATGACATAATTAATTGCGCCGAGAAGTTTCATTTTATGAATGATTAGGATCGTTGAAAAGGCCATTTAACATCATTGTATAATAAGTTTATTTTAAGATGTATGTTAATATGTTAATAGTTCATGACTTTTTATCACGATACTGTCACTTAAAAATTCCATGAACCTCTAAACTTATCAATTCCGACTACAAATTGCTACCAGAGTCTTCATCGTCTCTTTTCGTTCTCTTACATTGTTCGTACGAGATATTCGCACGAAAAACATACACTTCTTTCTGAAATTTGCGGACTTAAATACAATCATTCTTTAATTTTAGCATTAACTGAATATCCAACTTTCACATAAATTATTACCCCGGGTTCTTAAAAAATGTAATTGTCTGAAATATGTAACTTTATACATTCTTGTGGGGTTTTAGTGAAGAAGCGTTCGTCTGGAATGAGAATTGTCAGAAAATGCGTAGGCTTGTTTCGATTATAGCGACCCTTAATCTCAAACATTAATTCACAAAAACTCAACAGAGAATGTTCGTCTATGTGAAGCAGGTGGACACGTTATTTCCTCTTTAAAATTCGGAATTATTGATCAACGTTCACTCCATCCAACTGGACACAGATTTTTACGGGAGATTATAAAAATATGACCCATATTGCGCTATGGATTTTTACTTGGACATTAAAAGTAGTAATCGTGACGAATTTCAAGTAAATTACCTTTTTTCATTTTTCTACACATTCAACTTGATATAGACATAAATACTTTACTTTAGCAGTATTTTCTAGGAATTTTATTACTGAAACAGAGAGATTTCGATGTTTATCGATATTCCGTACTCAGTACAATAATAATTCTTCTTACTTAAACTTAATTCTCCAATCGATGTTCTGCTCTTACGTTCTTTATTCTCCAATTGTCTTTCGGTGTAAAATCATCATTACTTCAAGAATTTTCCACGTAACCTTCTCTCCAGCATTTTTTCATCCAATAAAACAATTATTTGTTGTGAGATTTCTCCAACAATCTACTCACTTAAATGACTTGTTTACCTGCGTATAATGAGGTCAATTTTTCACTCAATGCAAAGTGTAAGATACAAAACATAGCCACTTTCTCAACTCCCGTTTTCGTCGACGGTCGACCGGCCTTAAGGGGTGATCGTGTACTGTACAGTGCACTGTCGTTCAGTCTGAGGAAAATGGAAAGTGGTTAATAAATAGTACATTGAAATCAAGTAATTAATAAATTTGATAAGTTTCCTCCCTTCTCAATGTTCAATCCTCAATAATTCAATTTGATATTAATGGACGTGCACGTGGTGGATACAGAAAACGAGGCATACCTGAAATATCAAAGAAACAAAGATTGAATAACGAACCAAGAATGTTCTTCTGTGTCAAACTACGTACAAGACGGTGCTGCATCAGAGATGGGATACATTCGTGACTGATCTGGAGCATACTATGTATGGCTCCATCGCATTATTATAGCATAACAATTAGTAATAACGTAATGCAACATCTTAATAGAAATATGATAGGTGGGGAACATACATAAGTCCTGAAACATGACCAATTCCTCTCAAATTATACATGGATACTATGAATACTAACAGTACATAAAAAACATAAATAACCCATTGAATCAGAGAACTATATCGGTAAGCACACAAGTCCGGGTAGTTTAAATTAATTTGCAGAAGACATTAGTACCAATAAATTTAATTCATTCTTGAAAATTTAAAAGCTAATATCCATTTCAACTTCTATTTTTAAATACAAGTTACATTTCAACCATAAAAATTCGTGCATCACATATTTGGCAATAATTTAATACAGATATTGTTGGCCAGTTGTTTCCGCATCTCGACCCCAGCGCGCCACATGCCTGCCAACCACGTCTGTGTTCTGCGCGCTGCGCGCCTGCTGTGTCAATAAAATTCTTAAGCGATACTGCTTATCGGCGCGACCCCGCACGGAGCAATTTTCTAATTTGACAAGAGTATTTACTACGCGTGCCTTAATCCTCGTTTGTCACGAAAGCTTTGCTTGAAGGACCACACCCTCCTTGAGATACAGTAACGACTTGTGGCCTACACCAACAAAAATGCAGCTGTCGAATATGTGGAAAGTGGGGTACTGTATCAGCAAAAATGCTGCTGTCGAAAATGATGCTGTTGAGTAAGTATGGAAAATGAGATCCTCCTGCAGCGAAAATGTCGCTGTCATGGGCGGAAAATGGTCTCCTGCAGCAGTAAAAATTATGCTGTCGAGCGCGTATGGAAAATAGTGTTCTATTGCAGCAAAAATTCTGCTGTGAAGTGTGTAGAAAATGGTTCTCTTTTTAGCAGTTCCTTTTTTATGCTTCGATGCACGCTACCAGTGAAGTACGCCAAACTTTTATTAAACGTATAAACGGGTCATTCCACTTTAAATCGACAAGGCTCCCATCTCGACTAATTCAAAATTTCTTGAAAATGGGTGAACTAATAATACCCCTGGAGATATGTAAAACAACCAAATTTTGCTTTCCTATTTACTTTGTTTTTTTTAACAGTGGCTACAAGAAAACGGAATCTAGTACCAATTTTGCACATTTTGGTAGAGCCGATTTTAAAATAAAATACCGCAAACCAACGGAACTATACAGTAATCAATTACTGCCTTTCATCACTTCGACCAGGGGCTCGAAATATTTGTGAAATATACAAAACGAGTAGTATGAAGGCTAACTGAATTTGAAAACATTCTGAACGCGTAGCATAATAAATTCAATTTTGGGTTCAATTCATTTCAATGGATTCCATTTTAGGTTTGACTTAATTGATAATCTGAAAAGTTTGTTACATTGAGTTCAGTCAATTGCACTTGTAACGAGTTGAAGTTCCAGTGACGTCTGATTACAAGAATGACAAGAGGACCGTGGAGATTGAAAGAAGTAATATGTTGGAGAAAAGTGGAAGAGCAATTGTATGTATTTGGTGTTCCAGTGATATCTGAAAGCAAGACTGACAAGACGACTATGAACACTGAAAGGAGTAACATTTGGAGAAAAGTGGAAGAGCAATTGCATGGAGTGGGTGTTCCAGTGATATCTGAAAGCAAGACTGACAAGACGACTATGAACACTGAAAGGAGTAACATGTTGGAGAAAAGTGGAAGAGCAATTGCATGGAGTTGGTGTTCCAGTGATATCTGAAAGCAAGAGTGACAAGACGTTCGTGGTCATTGGCAAGAGTAATAGGTTAACTAAAAGTGGAAGAGCAATTGCAACGATCTTGTCTTCCTCACAGCTCTTTGCTCTGAGTTTCTCCGCCACATCCCCCCGCAAACTGTTCTCGGGCACTTTCCACAAAAGATCACGGCTCTACCCAAATCAGTCACGTTTAGGGTGGAAAATGTTAATTTCTGTTTGTTCTCGGTTTTCATCGAACGCTACGCAGCAGAAACATCCGTTCTCTGCTTGGTTCGTCTGATTCGTTCAATAAGTTTGATGTATGTCACATCACAATACATACAGAAACTTTTAAATGCTAAAGAATATACCGTTTCAGCATAAAATTTTCTCAGCATCTACAAAAGAAACCAAGAAAAATACGTACTTCTTTTTTAAAAAATTAAAGGAATGTAAGATATTTAAATTTTAGAAACCAATGTTGAATGTTATTACAAAATTAATAGACCTTATAACGCAATACTACATTGCGTGTTACGCATTGGTTTTTTAACAAGCTTCAGAAGATCTTTGTAACACAATTGGAATGGAAATTATTGCATTTCAAACGCGCGCGCGGGAAGTTTTGTGTTCTTTTGCAATTTTGGAAAGGCCGTATCTCAAAGTCAATAAACTATTTCTATTCTCCTGCCAAAAAACGCATATTCCGAGTTTGGTTCAAATCCGTGTCGCTTAAGTTGAAAATTCCTTTTTTCTGTGTGTATGAATGATATGAAATATTTCTTATATTCATATCATAAACATTTAAATGACAATATAATATCGCAATTAATATGTTTGTTCATATATTTTATGATAATAAATCATCGAAATACCCACTTATACTGTCGTTATGTGACTACCCAATCAGTTCAACAAACATCTGAATTTCAAAACATGTCAAACTTTACCAAATATTACTGACAAGGAGGCTGTGTACATCAATCACTAATTCACAGCGCACAAATGGCGAAGGTTAGCGCGGGGCTGTGTATAGCAGAGAGGAGTAGAGCGGAAGGGTGAAGTACGTAGAGTGAAGCTATCTAGAGCAGAGCGGCGTAGAACGGAGGGAATAAAGGGGAGCAAGGTAGGGCAGACCGCCACCTCGATTAGCAGAGTCAGCGAAACCAGATAGAGCGGGCGGCGTGGAGCGGAGTGGGCAGGGTGGCCGAGATTAGCGGGGGGCTGCGTAGAGTGGAGAGGAGTAGAGCGGAAGGGTGAAACAGGTAGAGTGAAGCTGTGTAGAGCGGAAGGGTGAAACAGGTAGAGTGAAGCTGTGTAGAGCGGAAGGGTGAAACAGGTAGAGTGAAGCTGTGTAGAGCGGAAGGGTGAAACAGGTAGAGTGAAGCTGTGTTGAGCGGAAGGGTGAAACAGGTAGAGTGAAGCTGTGTAGAGCGGAAGGGTGAAATAGGTAGAGTGAAACGGGGTAGACCGGAGCGGTGTAGAATGGAGGAAATAAGGAGCACGGAAGGGCAGGACGGGGTGGGGCGGACCGCCACCTCGAAGAGCAGATCCAACGAAAGCAGGTAGAGCGGGGCGGCGTGGAACGGGGCTGGGAGGGTGGCGGAGGATAGCGTGAGACGGTGTAGAGTAGAGAGGAGTACAGCGGAAGGATGAAGTAGGTAGAGTGAAGTGTAACGTATTGTAGGACTACAGTTAGCAACCGCCACAAAGGGCGGCGGCAGAGGATTAGACGCCAGGGGCCAGGCAGGATGTGACACGCCGAGGTATTCTGGGAAATCCAAAGAGCTAGGGAAAGGGATGCCCAAAGTACGGGACAGCGCATTTTTGCCGCGTGCCGCGTGTCAAATTCTTGGAATCCAGGGAAATGGATGTCCAAAAATGCCTGGCAAAGCGGTCAGTGTGGGCCGTGTGCAAAACCCAGTGACGTTTCAGGTCACGTGGGTGGGGGCTATATAAGAGCGGACGCAGAGCGCGGGGGTGGGGTTTGTTGAGCTGAGAGGGAACCCTCGTGCGAACGCACAAAAACTTGCGCCCAGGGCGGTGCGGAGCCGAGCTAGGCTCGTGCGGCAAACCATGTGTTGGGACGCCGTTGTGGACTATATCCACGGGTGACAAGAGGTCGCCGGAGCTGTCTGCTGTGTGCGGGAGGCTCGCTGAGGAGTGGCGCGGGCCACGAGTCAGTTATTCATTTTTAAGGATCGCTCCTGCGATCAGGAAAGTAAAGATCTACCAGAGCTGTAACTTAAAGTAGTACTGTACATATTGTGAATAAACCTGTACATATTTATCATTGAAGCTCGTGTCTGTGATTATTGTGTATTCCCACGACGTCACAGACGGGTAGACATAATTGGTGGCAGCGGTTAAAAGAATTCCACGGGGAATATCATTCACCAAATAGTATAATTGGTGGCAGCGGTTAAACGAATTCCACGGGGAATATCACCCACCAAATAGTATAATTGGTGGCAGCGGTTAAACGAATTCCACGGGGAATATCATTCACCAAATAGTATAATTGGTGGATGCGGTTATAAGAATTCCACGGGGAAGTGTTGCTCAATTGTGATAATAGCAGCAGTTAAAACATTCACGCCGGAACGGCACGGCATTGTTGCACCATACTCATACGTGGTCGCAATATTACGAACAGTGGGTGGGCCAGTGCGTGGGTGTGTCGACGGGCAGACATAATTACGACGCACGGGAGCAGAGAGGGTCCGCTCCTAGCCAGACGCCCACGTCTTCACGGCAACGCCGGAAGGAAGGAAGGAAGGAAGGACGGAGAAGGAAGGACGTCTCAAGGCCAACCGGCTTTGATAAAATCAAGAAGTCAGCAAGGATCTGGTGTAAGTATAGCTATCTGCATTGTAAGGTTCGGTTCAGGTTTCAGTTATGGCTTACTTACCGAGATTCGGGAAAGATTGTGTAGTGCACGTGGCACAGGAATTAGGACTCCAAATTACAGGTGGGGAAACTTTGGTAGTTCTAAAAAAATTGATAGAGGAGCATTCCGATTACGAGGAGGAATTTGTGAAAGGGATAGCTCAGGCATATAAGGATGAACGCGAACGAGAAAAGGCCGAACGCGAATTAGCCTATAAGGATCAAAAAGCCGAACGCGAAGCAGAGAAGGAACGTGCATTTCAGTTAGAAAAACTGAGAATAGAACAGAGCCAACTGGCGGGTAGAGCTAGTCCGCAGTCCGAAGTAAATAGCAAAATGCACATTCGATTAAATCAAGTTATGAGCCGATTCAAAGGGGAGGACGACGACATAACAGCATTTTTAAGTGTTTTTGAGAGTCAGGCGGAACAATTAGAAATTCCAGAAGAAGAGTGGGTGGCAAATCTTATGGGACTGCTCCCACACCAAATCAATGCATCGCTAACTTTAGAAGGGCAAGGTAGTAGAACAGAATATGCCGATTTAAAGAATAGGTTATTAGAAATGTATCGATTTAATGCCGAGAAGTTTCGACAATTGTTCGCGAAACATGTAAAAGCCGCGAATACTACCTGGAACGTATACGCGAGAGAGCTGAAAAATTATTGCAAAGAATGGGTAGCAGGACTAGATATTCATACGTTCGAGGACTTAATGAATCTAATTGTAACCGATCAATTGAAGCGTCGTGTGCCTATTGATATTAAAGAGCATTTTATTGATGAGTGGGGGGAATTTAAGATGCCGTTAGAACTAGCTCGTAAACTAGACAACTATGAAAACAATAGGGCAGGCTGGAAACGGTCTTCGTTCAAGCCTTATAGGAAATCGGAAGCCGTAGGGGAACATGTTGCAAGCACGAGCAAGACGATGCCGATAGTACCGGAAATTCAGGGGAAATCGAGCGGTAAGAAAACCGATGTTAGGGCAGCATACGAGAAGCCAGACAAGCGGAAATGCTACGGGTGTGGTGCCACAGACCACATGGTCCGTGAATGCCCGCAGCGCCGCGTGGCCGAAAAAATGAATCATGTGGCAGACAAAACAGCTACGGAATTGTTTTCACCGTACGTGTTCTTTGGAAAAATTAATAAAATTCCCGGAAGATTTTGCGCGACTGTGGTGCCAGTTTCGATCTTGTCCATGAGAAATTTATTAGCGACGAGAATTTAACGGGAGAAAGCGTGTGGATTTTGCAACCGCTTGATGCCTCACCACGAAATCTCCCGGTGGCAGAAGTCACTATTGAAGGGCCATTCGGGAAAGTAGTAACTAAAGCCGCAGTTGTGCCTCGGGAATGCGACAGCGGATATTACTTATTAAGTAATAGAACAGCTGCTCTGTTGGAAGAAGTAAAGGCAGGATTTATTGAGCCACAATTAGTTGCAGCCGTAACGACGCGGGCAAAAGCCGCTGAAACGTCGCGGGTGACTCAAGAGTCGGGGCCGGCTGACCGACACGCAGGCGAGTTTGACGCGGACGAGCAGGTAGAAAACCTTGAACAATTGAGGCAGCAGGGAGCCGTTAGTGAAAGGGACGCCAGTGCAAGTGTACTAACGCCCGAAGTGAATGAACTCATAAATGTTACCCAGACTGAGTTCGCAGCTTCACAACAAAGTGACCCGGAAATCAAAACATTATACGACGCGAATAAGCACAACGTACCGGAAGCAGGGCGAGAGTCGTATTTCGTGAAAAATAGTATTTTGTATCGGTCAAGACACAGCAATCGCGGAGAAAAATTTAATATGTTAGTAGTTCCGACTAAATATCGGGCCGCCGTTCTCAAGGTGTGCCATGAAACCGCGAATGCACATTTAGGTTGCACTAAGAGCAAATCCAGCATGTCGCGATACTTTTATTGGCCTCGTTGTTTCCAGGATATGGAGACATATGTGAAAACTTGCGATGTGTGTCAAAAGGTTGGTAGGCCAAATGATCGAAAAAAAGCACCGTTAATGTTAGTACCGCCGATAACGGAAGTCTTCGGTAAAATAAATATTGATACTTGTGGACCTCTTCCCGAAAGTAAAGAAGGCAACAAGTTTATTTTGACAGCCATTTGTTTAGCGTCTAGGTATCCGGAGGCTATTCCAATTAAAGATTTGCAATCAACAACTATCATTAGTGCCTTGTTGACATTATTCAGTAGAATCGGGTTTCCTAAGGAATTACAAACAGACCAGGGCACGTGCTTTACAAGCGCATTGACAGGTGAATTTGCTAGGAAGTTTGGGATCAAATTGGTGAGAAGTTCGCCCTACCACCCGCAGTCAAATCCTATCGAACGCGTGCATAGAACGATGAATCGCTTAATCAAAGTGTTATGCTTGGAAGCAGGAACGGAGTGGGAGGACCAAATGCCCGCGATTTTATTTGCTTTGAGAACCACGGTGCACGAGAGCCTCGGATTCACTCCAGCTGAATTAGTGTATGGGAGGAACCTCAGAACTCCCATAACTTTATTATATGAACACCTTGCAGGCGAGGACGATGAGGAAGAAAATTCCGTCGTCGAATATGTGTTCAAGCTAATAAATAGGCTTCAGAAATCTCGCGAATTAGCTCACGAGAAGCTTGTTAACGAGCAGGAGAAAAGAAAAACGTGGTACGATCGGCGAGCCGTACACAGAGAATTCGCGCCGGGCGACCGGGTGCTGGTGTTGGCCCCGAATCGCACAAAAAAGTTATCTGTTCAATGGATAGGACCGGGAGAAGTAGTAGAGAAAAAATCGGACACGAACTACTCTGTCCGAATGCCTGGGAAAAAGGAAGAGCGTATCTACCACATTAACATGTTGAAAGCGTACGTGCAACGTACCGAATATCTGAATTATGTAGCAGATCGCAGCTCAAACTTTGAAGTTGAGGAAGACGAGCTGGATAAGTACGCTATTAACCTTGATAGTGCCGACTTCGATGCGGAAGCTATGCTCGAAGGAACAGAAGTCGAAGACGAGTTCCGCGACAAACTGCTCAAATTAATTGTAAAGTACAAGCATATATTTTCAGACAGACCAGGGTTGACGGATGTCGTCACCATGGACATTGAATTGACGGACGAGTCGAAAAAGATAAGAAGTGCGCCTTATCGAATGTCGCCGCGTCAATCAAAAATTTTGCAGGAAGAAATCGCGAAGATGTTACGGGATAACATAATCGAAATAGGCGACTCTGATTATGCTTCCCCTATGATTCTTGTAGAGGCGCCGGGACGAAAACCAAGACCGTGCGTAGATTATCGCAAGCTAAACCAAATTATAAAATCAGAATATTTTCCGTTGCCGAACATGGAGGAGAGGATAGAAGCAGTAGCGGCAGCTAAGATTATTACTACATTGGATTTAGCAAAATTTTATCATCAGATACCGCTCACTCCGAGAGCGCAAAGATATGCGGCTTTCTGTACAAGCTTTGGCACGTATAGGCCATTAAGATTGCCCTTCGGGCTAAAAAATGCACCTTTTCAGTGTAGTAGGATGATGGCAGCTTTATTAGCAGGATGTGCAGAATTTGCAGTCCCATACTTGGATGACATCGCCATTTATAGCGACACATGGCAAGAACACCTTAGACATTTAGAGCAGGTGTTTCTAATATTAGAGAAAGCGAAGTTGCATGTGCAGCCAAGCAAGTGTAAATACGCGCGTAAGAATGTGCAATACCTAGGCTACATGGTTGGTAGTGGCATGATGCGGCCGGTAGAGGCCAAAGTAAAAACTATTAAAGAGCACCCCGTACCTCAAACGAAAAAGCAAGTGCGTGCTTTTCTCGGATTAACGGGTTACTACAGGAAATTTATTCCCGATTATGCGGGTATATCAGCGCCATTAACGGACTTATTGCGAGGTCGCGAACGGCAAGGCAGGGTAACGTGGACGCCAGCATGCGAGATGGCATTCGAGAAACTGAGAACGCTCTCTGTCACGAACCCGTCCTTCACGCGCCAGATTTTAATAAGGATTTTATAGTGCAGTGTGATGCGTCAAAAAGAGGTATTGGCATCATTCTGGCACAGTATAATGATAGAGGAGAAGAAAAACCGGTGTTATACTTAAGTCGTAAATTCACAGATTCGGAATTATTACGATGTACAACAGAACAGGAGTGCACAGCCATAATATGGGCATTGCAGAAACTAAAGTACTATTTGGATGGAAATGCAAAAATTAAAGTGGAAACAGACCACAACCCATTAGTATGGCTAAATAATTGTTCAAGTAAAAACCCGAGATTGATGCGTTGGTCATTAATGATCCAAGCATACAATTTAGAAATTATTCATAAAAGGGGTAAGGATCACGTAAATGCTGATGCCTTAAGCCGTATGTTTTACTGATACATGGAACCTGAACTGAACTGGGAATGCGGAGGGCTACACTGAACCGAATCACTTGATTGCATTGTATAAAATCAAGACAAGAGAAGAATCACTGTATATATGTAACAAATTGTTGAAAGTGTATTGTTGTGTATTCTGTTTGTTTCATGTGTGTCTTATGTATGTGCAATTATGGGTACAAAGTGAAGCTCTGAAGACATTGTTGGTTCTGGGGGTATCAGGGAAAGTATCACATCATTTGATTGTGAATACTACGGAGGTAATTGCAGCAGACTGTATGTAATTTAAGATTGTAGAAAATTGTATATATTAGAATGAAAGGAGGTACGTGAAGTAGGTTAGTTATTTATATTAGCTAGATTTTGATAAAAAAAAAATATGTTGTAAATATAGAGTAGGTTAGAGAGATCAATAGAGTGTGAGCCCAATGGCCAGGTAAATGGTATAATCATATCCAGATCCACAAATCTAGTTGCGGGACGAATTTTTTATTGTGGTTATATCCTGCATAAAAAATTCAAAATAGGGTATGGAGAAGTATGTAACGTATTGTAGGACTACAGTTAGCAACCGCCACAAAGGGCGGCGGCAGAGGATTAGACGCCAGGGGCCAGGCAGGATGTGACACGCCGAGGTATTCTGGGAAATCCTAAGAGCTAGGGAAAGGGATGCCCAAAGTACGGGACAGCGCATTTTTGCCGCGTGCCGCGTGTCAAATTCTTGGAATCCAGGGAAATGGATGTCCAAAAATGCCTGGCAAAGCGGTCAGTGTGGGCCGTGTGCAAAACCCAGTGACGTTTCAGGTCACGTGGGTGGGGGCTATATAAGAGCGGACGCAGAGCGCGGGGGTGGGGTTTGTTGAGCTGAGAGGGAACCCTCGTGCGAACGCACAAAAACTTGCGCCCAGGGCGGTGCGGAGCCGAGCTAGGCTCGTGCGGCAAACCATGTGTTGGGACGCCGTTGTGGACTATATCCACGGGTGACAAGAGGTCGCCGGAGCTGTCTGCTGTGTGCGGGAGGCTCGCTGAGGAGTGGCGCGGGCCACGAGTCAGTTATTCATTTTTAAGGATCGCTCCTGCGATCAGGAAAGTAAAGATCTACCAGAGCTGTAACTTAAAGTAGTACTGTACATATTGTGAATAAACCTGTACATATTTATCATTGAAGCTCGTGTCTGTGATTATTGTGTATTCCCACGACGTCACAGAAGCTGTCTAGAGCGAAGTGGTGAACTAGAACGGAGTGAATAAGGAGGAGCAGGGTGTGGCGGACCGTCACCTCGAAGTGCAGCGCCAGCGAAACCAGGTAGAGCAGGTGGGCGCGGAATGGACGCGAAGCACGGATCGGGCGGGGGGTAGAGCAGGCGCTGAAGAGCGGAGAGCGCCGGCGGAAGGCGCGCAAAACGGGCGGGGCGGCGGCGGAGGCGGCGGGTGCTGCGGGCAGGAGGCGCGTCCAGCGAGCGTTGTCCATCGCCGCCCCGTCACCCCGTCCGCGCCCCGCCCCCGTCCCCGCCCCCGCCCCGGAGGCCGCCCGTAAATCAAGCGGCGTCGGACGCGAGTGCAGCGCGGCGGCGGCAACCGAGTGCATTAGCGGGGCGCGCACCTTCGCGTTAATGGAATCGGCTTATGTGGGTCGATGGCTTACGTGCGCATTGCTTCGACATTACAGCTTCTCGGGCCGCGAATGGGCCCGTAACGCCGCCGACGGGGCAGCGAGGGCTAACTGAAATTTGTGGCCTAAGTGCTGCGACGGACGCCGTGCGGGAAGAAGGAACTGTCGCGGGGCCAAGACAGCGACAAATTCTCTGTGTAATGTGCTGGCGCGCCGCTGCGCGGGGACCTGTTTGGGGGACAGTACCCTGCGACGGGTTTTGTTTTAGAAAGCAAATCGATTTTCGTGCGGATGGATATTTTTTACTACTGCCCCTTTCGAGTCCGGCCGCACAACATGCCCTGTTCTCTTCCCGTCGTAAACATGATGTGGAGTGGCACTGCTTAAAACTCCTGAATCTTTGTATAAGTAGACGTTTTCGTATTAATTTTTTTTAATTTATTTACTACGCATAATTTGATATGTATATTTTTAAATAATGTTTTTTCTGAAATTGTAATATTATTTACAGGAATATGTTGAAATCTGTTACAGTTATTGGCGATATGCATTCATGTTGATTTTTTTGAACAAGATTCCAATACGGTTCGAAACGACATTACAAACAAATTATAAACCAATTAATATTTAAAATAATTTTCATGATTTCTTCAATTTGTCTAATGCGGATCTGTTTCTCTAAGTATCAATAATGTTGAATTATCATCTCTCTGAGATTAATTGTCAAACAAATAGAAAATGTTATAACAAAAACATCCATGAATGTTAGAGTTTCCAGTAACTACGTTTTATACTGAATTCTTCTGGATCGGATTTCAATCCCAAAGGAAGATATCTTGTACTCTAGCATGCAATTGAACCATCAGACGCACGGAGACGGAGAAAATCACAAATTTCAATTAAGGGGTATATATATATATATATATATATATATATATATATATATATATATATATCAGTATTTTATTTTAGTCTGAAAATACATTTTGAATTAAACATTCAAAAAATCAATAGAAACAATATCTAACAGTAATTAATACGAATTATTATTGCACATCACATGCAGGAGTATTTATTTGGAAGTTTTTTTCTGAAATGAAGTCAAAGAAATATTGCCTGAACTAAGCACTGTACAGAAATGTCTTACTATTCTAAACTAATAAAACTTGCTGCAGTTTGTAATACAATATTTTATCTTACTATAAAAATTCCTGTCATTTGTAGAAATGTTAAATTCGTACATAATCTAGTTTTACATTAATATAAAAGTGATGTCATTTATTGTGCGATTTAAAAAAGAGTTGATTAGAGCACCAAGGCTGTTAGAAATGATAAAATGAAGCCTATTATGTTATATAATAAAGATAAATATAATAATATATTACTTAAAGTATTATATTAGTATATTTTCAAATGTACAAGAAATCTTTCTTCTCAATAGTCAGAAAAATATCCAGAAACATATCATGTTTTGTACAGTTGAAGTCTCTTCACGTAATGTCTCAGTATATCTTGTGAAATAAATTTATATAAAATAAAACTAAATTGCCAAAATAATTACAATTATACTCTATTGAAAATATCCAATAATTATTTGCAAATATTTTTTAAGACAACCATCTCATATCTAGACATTTCTTTTCTGTAGAATATAATAGAACATTCATCAACAAAAGTCTCATTTAGAAGATTATGGCACAGGACACGTAATTCATGTAGTTTCCAGAGCACAAAAATCGGCTTTTAAAGATGTAGGACTAATTTAGTTACAGGATGTCAACGTGTGCTACGAATAACTTGTGCGCCAGTTCTTTCTCGTTCGTCATCGACGAGCTTCTTATTTTCTCTCATAAATATATTTCATGCTGGTAAAACTCAGCCCCTGGCGAATCTAACCCCAGGATCTCCCGGGTCAGTAATACAGCATAGTCAAAGGCAATGATTGGATTTATTTTCGCAAAAACGTAAAAACTGTACGTGACCTATGGAAAGAAGTACAATCTGTGTTATTTTTCTTGAGCGCCAGAATCCGTATCCCTCCTTTTTACTCATTTTTACCTTTCGTAGTCGAATGACGAATGAGAGTACAAAGAACGCGTAGTTAGGGAGAGAACTGTTCGCTCCCGCGTAATAGAAAACTTATTTGCTAGCAGCGAGCCGTCGACCGTTCTGCGCGGGCTCGGGCGATTCCAAAAGAAGTTAAACGCTCCACGCTCCGCCGACCGGAAGAAACGCTCTTCCGCTCCTCCGTTTTTCGTAACTAGGCGTTGTGTTTGGGTCCGCGAGCCAGCGACCATTTGAAGGGGCACGCGAGCCCGCAGTGGATCCTTTTATTCGCGAGGAGATTTCCGAGGCCTACTACTCCGCTGCGTCCATAGGGCCTGCGGTCGCGGATACTTTGGTGTTTATAAAGGGCTCCACCCTTCGGCAGCCTTTCCGCGGCCGCTGCCTTCAGCGCGCCAAGCTGCGGTCGCCGAGATTCCTTTCCGACTCCCTTCCCCCTCGGGGGCCGCCCCCCGCCGCTGGGCACAGCCCTCCCTTCTGTCCCTTTGCCTCCTCACCACCCTGCTACAGGGGACTGCCCTTTCTAGGCTCTTGCACCGCCCTCGCCTGGCCCTTTGCGTTCTCACCACCCTGCCGCTGGACACTGCCCTTCCTCCTGCCCTTGCCCCGCCCTCACCTGGCCCTTCATCTCATCACCACCCTGCTACATGGCACAGCACTTTCTCTGCTCTTACTCCCCCCTCGCCGGACCCTTCGTCTCATCACCACCCTGCCACTGGGCACAGTCCTTTCTCGGTCCTTGCCCTGCCCTCGCCTGGCCCTTTGCGTCCTCACCACCCTGCCACTGAACACTGCTCTTCTTCCTGGTCCAGCCTCGCCCTCGCCTGGCCCTTCATTTCATCACCACCCTGCTCCATGGCACAGCCCTTTCTCTGCTCTTACTCCCCCTTCGCCGGGCCCTTCACCTCATCACCACTCTGCCACTTAACACAGCCCTTCCTCCTGTCCCTTTGCCTCCTCACCATCCCGCCAGAGGGTACTGCCCTTTCTCGGCCCTTGCTACTGGACGTCACTAACCTGCTACTGGACACGGCCCTGTCTCTGCCCTTGCCCCGCCCTCGCCTGGCCCTTTACCACACCACCACCCTGCTACAAGGCACAGCCCTTTCTCTGCCCTTGACCCGCCCTCGTCTGGCCGTATGCGTCCTCACCACCTCGTGGCCTCGTCCTTGCTTTCGCACCTGCCCTGCCTGCCTCCACTGACCCCACCTCCTCACCATCCGCACCCACTCCCTCATCCCTCCCTCCCTGTCTCCTCTCTCACCGTTGCCGCTCCCGCCTCCTCCTGCACTTATCGAAACCAACGCCCTCAGCCTCCTTGCATCCCATTCCGAGACACATACTCTCTCCCTGATGTCTCCGTCTTCTCTTGCTCCTTCGTACCCCATCGGCCATGCCCTTTATGCCCTCTCGTAGTTCCCTCGACCAATCTCTGCCTTTGCTTTGGTCCCTCCTCTTAGCTTCCATTCCCCTCCATCACCTTCGCCTCCGAACGTATCCGCCTGATCCTTTCTCCTCCTCCTCCTCCACTCTGCGCTTCTCGTCTTTTCCCTCGTCAGCGCGATCGCTTTTCATTGGCCGCGAGCAGCATCAAGGGCTTTTCACCCAGAGCGGCCACATTAAGCGGTCTCGTGCAAGGGCGTGTTTCGTTGCGTCTTTCAATCTTCGAGTTGGTACTTCATGACGATCTACAGACATATCCTCTGGAAATTTAAACTTTTACTTCGCGTGCTCACTTATTTTACTTCACTTATAACGTATTACACGCAAAAAATAAAGCAAACTCTACAATAACCAAAACTCGTTTCAAAATGGCGAGTTTCTATTACGATATTGTAAAATGGCTGTGAACATTTGCTCATTCGTTTCATGGCCGGCCATTTGCTTCGGTCACACTGTAGAATAGGAAACAATATTTCTCCCTTTAATATGATTATCTTGTAAATTCAAAGAAATGTTCAACTTCGCATATTAACGTTTAATTTCCTCTTTAAATCCTCCCAAGATAGTTCACAATTCGCGGATTCTTTGCCAACGTTTCATTTCAGCCCTGGATTAGATCACGGCGAAAAGATAAAAAAGAGATGCCATCAGTCACAGATGCCTAAATTTCAGCAAATTCTACATTATTCTGCCTCGTATTTTCTTAAATTTGTTTAGAAGCGTTCGACAATCCATGCGTTGGTTAAGAATTTAATATTAGTGCATTGTTAACATAATATTTGCTTGCAAAATTCAATTATGTTGAACTACATTAATGCACTAAAGACACGTAAGTGAATCAAATATTAACGCACCGTCATATTCTTGAAAAAATCTTATTTTAATTAGGTATTACAATGGCCCGGATTTTTAGGATTTTATAAACATTATTTTTTGAAAAAATCAATTTAGACCGTTTTATTTTTTATTCTTTTCTAATTAGGTTATTATCAGGCGATGGATTATCAAGTTAAAATTAATAGACCATTCTCACAATTCTTTATTTCTAAAATTAAAGTAAAAAGTTTAACTTAAAAACCGCCACTTTTTTAAAAACATTGCAACTTCTTAGAAATCCTTTGAAAAGTAACATACAAGCAAATTAAATTTCTTTATGGTGCACTGTTGCAATGAGCAATCATGTGTAATTCCCAAATACCTGACTTTCAATTGGATCTCGACGCACACTTGTAAAAAGAAATGGTTTGCTAAAGTCGGCAAGGGAATTTTCCGATCCACAGTTTCTTCTCCCACGACAAATGCATTTTTGGCTGACTAGATATGCGATGAATTTTCGAGAGCTTTGACAACAATGTATCACCTGCAGTCCTTAGTACTGTCTTGGTTGAAAGAGTTTCAACGATTATTATGTTCATTATTTCGGCTCTTAGAAGACATACCCTTCTAATTTTTCAAGAGGAGGCAAAATTAGATTGTGGGTCGAAACCATCATAAAATTCCGATCCACTCAAATAAAGAAATGAATATTCTGACATCTTTGTATATATTATTTTCTTAGAAACTCACGAATGGGATTCTTTTAACTTATTTCATATCTCCTTTACGTTGTTTCTAGAATTAAAGGTTTTAAGCATTTGGCTCAGAAACGAATGAAACGTGTTTATAAATAATGACGTTCCAAAGTGAGGAATAAAATAGGGTAAAAGATAACGAATCCAGGCCCAACTCTAGATTAGTTTTTGCAATAACCTCAAACTTTAAAGTTCCTTGACGAGCAGTCACGTACACTTTATATTTCCAGAAGAATTTTTTTATACCCCGCAAGCGCAACATGCATTTCTAAAGCCTTCTACCCAAATGAATACCGACAACTTTTAATCGATAGAAAGATAGCTCCCCGGGGAAGCCAACGATGCGTGAGGCATCCCTACATCTAATATAACCATAGACGATTTGTTCGCATTCCGTCAAAACTTGGGCTTGGGGGCGCCGACGAGCAAGGTATGCGGTTGCTGCCGTCACGGCAAAGCTCTTGAAGCGGCGAAGTTTTCGGTAATATCGAGGAGGCGGCGGTGCAGTTGCTGTAATATGAGAGCGCACACAAAAACCGCTTCGCGAAGTTGAGGCGAGGCAGCTTCTTCACGGAGCGTTCACAGGCTCACCCCTCAACGGGCACCAGGACACACATTTAACGCCAGTGTTCACTCGCTGTAAACACGCACGATAACGCCACGGCCACGGTGTAAGAGAATAGGTGGCCAACGTGCCGCTGGGTTTTTGAAGGGTTTTGTACAACCAATTGGAGGTCAGTTCCTCGCTTCTCTGTGGGGTGGGCAGAATTCGACTTGTGTATTCATGACGGCATGCCGCGAATTTCTTTATTCTTAAAACACTACGTCTTTACGTTTAGAAAGAAATTTGTGCTCTCTACTCAATCAAATTTCCTGAGTTTTTAAAAAAAAGTAAGATATTGGGCCCTACATGTGTTATCACTTGCTCTCATTGACTGTTTTTTTATAGGGAAAGCATTAAAATGTTAATAAAATACCAAAATTAATAGAATGAATGCTTATGTACAATTATTTGTCATTAGTATGAGTGGGTTTTGATAAACTAAAATATCGCAAAGAATCATCAATAAAATTCTCTCAAAAGTTTTTAAAATGCCATAAAAGCAAAGAAAAATGACGTAAAATGTGATAAAAACCAGTTCAGATGAACTACTCATTGTTGGATACGTTACTGATGTAATCGAGGCTTCTTCCATTCGTTCAAGTGAACTGAGCTTGCAATCTTTTGGTATGGACTGTTCTTTGCCAGGAAATCTCTACTTTTTTTATCGCTAAATCGTCCGAACAGACAATGGCACTGATATGCGTCACAGCAACCAGTACGTAGTTACGTAGGACTCACCCCGGCTGACATAATTACTGAGCGAAGAAAATGAGTAGGCTATTCAGGAATTCTGCGGAGAACGAATCTCAAAAATATTATTTGAAGCATGTATCATTAAAATGATATTAAAATCAATGAAATAGTTAAAAATGCATTAAAATTACGGGAAAAGGTAAAAAAATTACTTATTAGTAGAAATCGACGAAAATTGCAAAAGAGGCACATAAAAATGTGACATTTCCTTTTGTAATAACATAAAACTAATGTCTATACTAAATGGCATCATTTTAAAGTGAAACAAATGAAATTTCATTAAAACCCGCCTCTTAGTCATTACGTTATTTTCAAGACCAACTACAATACATTATTGATCTTTGTATGGTTTTAAGCGCGATGATTGACTGCTTTTCAAAAGCAAAGATTAGTGAATTTGTATAAAACCAATGTCCTGCTATCGTCTGACACATGTTTCCCTTCACAAAAAAATGTTCAGTGATCCATAACTCTGGTGCTGCAATATACTTTGTAAGTTATGGTGGATAGCTAGATATTTTACCACACTCCAATATAACATAGGAAAGTTCTTGTTCAAAATGATAAATATAATACATTTTAATTATACTTTCAAAAACATTTAACTCTGTGTTCAGAATAAATAAAAACTGTAACGTAAAAGGATTTGCAAACTTCATTTCATTATTATTGGAAAATAAGTTCTAAACGACATGAAATAACATTTTAGAGGTTTTCGATTTTCCGCAAAGTGCGTACTTTTCTGTTGAAACGTTTCTACAGCTCCTTATTTTGTGCTGTTTAATCGCAGTGGTTCTGCTAGAAACAGTTATCTTACACGTATGTTGTGCAAACTTCGCATATAATATAGTAAAAATAGATGTTTACATATGTTTCAAGAGAAATTCCTCTCATCTACCCTGAACAATTCTTATTTTTAATAAATTATATCCATTTAATATTGTTGCGAAACAGCGCTCTGCAATCCCCCACCCTCCTTAATTCAAGAGATTGCCGCCTCACCGCTGTGAGCTACGGCTTTCCTCGAAGCAGGAAATTTCTCAGAAATCCGGGAATGAACTATTAACCGCCGGGCTCAGGCGGTGAATATCACATGGCACTGTGGTTTCTAGCTCCGCTACACTAGTTGAGAAAATCGGCCTCCCTTGATTTTGGCTTCATTACCTCGTGGTCGCTTTTTCTGGATCTTTCGCTTCGGCCACATTTTTCAGACACCCCGCGCCACAAGGAACGTCGGCCAGAGAGCCGGCGGATTTTTGGCAGAAAAAAAATAATATCCGGGTCCTGATAACTATAAATGAATAAATACAGTGGTTACATTAAGAAAAAAATCCTCTAACACGTGGTGTAGCTAGAATCCTAGTTTTGTGTCCTCTTTGAACGGATAATACTAATTGCAGTGTTTAAGATGATCTAAAATTAATTTTGCTGCATTCTTTTGTTTGTTTGTTTGTTTGTTTGTTTGTTTTTCAAAAACTACACCAATGTAATTCTTTAAATATCTCTCACTCCATTAAAATGCACATTTCCTATGATTTGTATACATTATTACATTTGTGAGTAGAAGTGCTTGAAATGACTAGAAATGAAGGTTTTCGAAAACTGAAATGATTCCTGGGAGAAAGAGCTTCAAAATTTACATTTACACACGCCATTTTCATAAAAACTGCTTCAAATTTCTCAGAGAGATTTTACTCTTCTTTAATATTCTAAAATTAACATTTCGAATCTACCTTTAGGAAACTAAAAACATGAGAAAAGTTTTAAAAAATTATTAAATGTGGCGATAGACGACAGCTGACAAGAGAACGGGGCAAGACCGTAAAGCTAACCCTCACAAAGGAAATTAGAAAACTATACTCCAAGAAAGACCGTGCCATTCTGGAGCACAATTAGTTTCATGTTAGTATTACCTAGGTGCAACCTGACCGGGTACAGGTGGGTCGACTGTAATGTGAAGGAGAATAACTTGTAATGAATGAAGTCGGCCATCAGGCCGCTTCGAGGGCAAGGCGTGAGATGTCGCCACCGAGAAATAAACTGAATTAAGTCTGACGACGCCCTCTACCGGGCGCGCCCAGGGTGAACTCCAAGGAACTCCTACAGACGAGAGCCATCATGGTAGCTTGGGGAAAAGGGCGAAACCCACAGTCGCTATCTCGTGCGACTCAGTGAGTCGGTCATCCCTCTGGCCTGATAGTGATGAACTCGGCGCCCCCCGCCTAAAGGAGCACAGCCACAAACTTAGAGGGCAAGAACAAAGTCGGAAAGCTTTCTCGTATGTCCCTCCCGACCGGTCGGGAGCTTAGAGCTTGTCCCAGCTGGGGCAGTGCCCCGCTGGTGGGAGAGTCCTGGTTAGGGGGAAACCCTACTAGACAACGGTAGGTCGGCGCCGGATCTCGCCATCCAGCGGGGGAAGATCACCGCCATCTCCCGAGAAAAAAACAAGCACAACACTAACGGGACTAATGACCACAGTAGTTGACGCGCCCGGAAACACGAAAAAATCCATCAATCAATCGTATGTGCCTCCCGGATTCATCACAACCGAGTATCATATGTATCAATTAATTGACGTTAGACGGACTTTCTCTCCTTCCTTTCACGGTTTAGGCCAGAAAGCCTGTTCCGGCTTCAGTGCGTCGTTGCCTTGGTCGACCAGGATCGCTTTTGCAAGCTGGTCGATAATGGTAGGCCGTTTTTGTGAGCCTATCGTCTTCCATCCTTTGTAAGTGTTGTGACCACACTGAACGTTTCTCTTTTATTTTGTCTAATATGGATAAAATGTGGAGGTCTTTTTAAATGTTTTCGTTCCTGAACTGGTCAAGGTGCCTACAGCCTTTTACTGCTCTTAGAAATTTAATCTCGGGAGCTTGTATATTACTACTTTTCTTTCTCGTCAATTCACGACTCGCTTCCGTACAGTAAAAGTGGCCCTGCCATTACTTTGTACATTCTCTTATTATCTTCTTCGAGAGTGTTCGTCTTTTTGTGCCGCACAGTTGTTGGAACAGTAGGAGTTTGATGTCAATGTTGTTCTCGTAATCGTAACTCAGGTCGCAGCCATGGTAGTTGAAATGTCTTAATTATTCCAACGTTGAATTATAAATACATATTTTTTGATCTGACGGGGTATTTGCCTTGGAAAGCCATTGCTTTACATTTTTTGATAACGATTTTGAAGTTGTACTCTTGGAAGATATTACTCAATAGATGAGCTTTTTTTTTTTTGAGTTCATTTTCATTTCTAGCAATGAAAACCTGGTCGTCTGCAAATAAAAGAGTATTTAAATAATTCCCATTTCCCAAATAGTTTCCATCTGAACTTCTCTCTTTCACACTCTTTATACCGTCGTCTAGATACATATAAAAAGTGTTGGGGACAAACTGTACCCCTGTCGTGCTCCTTGATTTATTAAATTGTTTTGCTTTTTAGGTGATTCATACTTATAACTACCTCCGTTTCATTATATAATGACTTTATACTTGCTATTATTTGCTTGGGATACTTCTAATATTTGCCATAGCTTTCTTCTTACCACCCCATCGAAAGCTTTCTCAATGTATATGAAAATATGTGTTTCCAAATTATATTCTCTTTTCTTTTCAATTATCTGGACGGACTTTATACGGACTAAAAACAAAAATTTGTGTTGGTTATCTAATAGCATCTAATTTCTTTTCCATGAATATTATTCTGATTAGAAGATGAGTAAAGTAAAGTTTTCAAAATATATTCTCTTCTGCTTTTGCCGATTAATATATTTATTAGAATTAACCTCTCTTTCTGATTTAATGAAATCCCTTACGTTCTGCTCCATGCTGTAGCATCTCTATAGCTGTAAGGTCAGAGCAAAACCAGGCAAGCGAGTGTTTTGCCGCACCGCTGAATAGTCGCGCAAGCTGATCGGCGAATCTGGACCCTTATATTTTCTTTTGAAAAACTAGTACTTTTCGCGTTATTAATTTTCCGAAGAGCAGATCCAAATTTTTCCTTTCTTTTTCCCAAAGAGAGAGTAAGAAAACGCTTAGAAACGCCGCAAGTCTAATTTCTGTTGAACTCGCAACATTTTCGAAAATTGCATACGTTAAAAATAATGCGAGAAACAGCCGTATTTTGAGTGTGAGGAAAGTTGATTCCGCCGTGCGATTACTGATGGTGTGGCGGTAACTCACCGGGCATGTTAGTTCGAATCCCGACGCAAAGAAAAAAATACTTTTTGGAAAAATGTTTCCAGGTTCATTTATATATATTCAATATAATTTTGCTGGGCCCATAAAAAATTACGCGATAAAGTATGAACTTTTTGTAACGGCAATATTTCTACGTTTTTTCTTCTAAGATCTTCACGTTGGGAACGGAAAACAAAAGTTACATATCACATATAACGTATTCACATTTCTAAAAGATATAAAATTATTTGATGTACTGTAAGGAATGGTATGAATGGTTGCAAATGACCATGCAGTTCTAACGACCAATAAAAGCTTGTTAAAAATAGTTACTTCATAAAATCCACATGAATATTTCCGACAATGATGCATTCTAAGAAAACACTTGCGAACAGTTTTCCTAACATCTACATTTTATTTCCACTCGGCCTCAGCAATTAGAACAAAACGACACTTAATCTGCTCACATTCTCTGCCACATTGCCTAAAAAGGAGCCAAATCCTTTGCAGCGCCGTATGTGAGAATTGTGAGAACTACCCAAAACATGTTTCACTTTTAAACTGAGAGTTGATACACTTATTCCCTTACACCGTAGCGATTACCATCTCTCGTGCAAGTCCCGTGACGCTCATGTAAAAACCAAAATATTACTTGGGAAAATTCAATTCCGGAGCTTATCGAATAACTACAGGATACACAGCCATGGACGGCAGGGAAGTGGCTGATACGAGCCGCGCGTATTCTGTAATATAGAAGCACCAAATAAAATAATTGCAGTGGGGACCCATAAAATGAATTACAGGGACGGGGAACACGCGACCGTAAAATGGGTTAATGCGTCTTCGTTTCTGCACTTGGAATTCAAATGCCGGCGGAGGGCAGCAGCACGAACGAAACGCGGTTTGCGCGCTCTCCCGTCCAGCCGCGTGGGGGCGGTCAGTGCCTGCCAGGGCTCTTCCTGTTCTAGAGGCAGGGGGAGCACCAAACTCGCTCTATTAAGTTCAACATATTATTAACATTCAGTGTTTGTTCTATAAAATCGGTTATTAAGAGCAAGTGTTACATCTAGGTTCCAGTACCTTTCATCCAAAGCAAAAATCAGAGAAATTGGTAGAAAGCAATCCTAGAACTTCTTTTAAAAGAAAAACACTTATTTTAAATATGACTATTGGTGATAAAATAGCACGTACTTTCTCGCCTTTAGTAATAGTTATGTAATTCCTTTTATACATTAATTTCTCTCCGAATCAACTCATCTCAGTTGTCATTTTTGTTGTTGTAAAACTCATTACAAATGGTGGAACATTTGATGCGAAAATTAAATATTTTCAAGTAAATATCACCATAAATTTGATAATCATAACAGCTTTTCATTCAGATAAATATGTCACAATGAGACGTAATACACCCACAAATTGAAGAGACCCACAAATTTTGAATTTTTCAATTTTCGAAAAATCAGGGTTTTCAACGAACATGAGACCTGCGTCATTCTTTTAAACGTTATTTACACTATCCAATAATAAAATTTAATCAAAAACATTGGAGCCATTTTTGTATTTTGAAAATATCTCAGGGACTCCATGTAAAGTACCCCCGAAAATTAAAATATCGGTTTCAAATTAAAGGGGCTGTGACATCGGCCAGATCGATCGGGGAATATCAATTTTGAAGAAAATCGACTGAATAGTTTAGCAGCTAGCGCTGTGCGGACGGACATATGTTTTGACGTCAATCGATTTTTCGGTATCAAGGACCCACAAAACATGGATTCTGCCTACACTGCGTGTTAGAGGATTTTTTATAAATCTACATTTAAACAAATGTAGTAAATTACTTCCTCTAACACGTTGAGTACTCAGAATCCACGTTTTGTGGGTTATTAATGCCAAAAAGTTAGGGTATTGGAAAAATTCTGTCTGTCCGTGTCCGTCTGTGTCAGTCTGTCTGTCTCTGTGGCCAAGTCTAGCGGCTACATCTTATACACGATTTTCGCCAAAATTAATAGTTTCAATCAATCAGCCGTAAGACGTGTCCCGTTTAATTTCAAACAGAAATATTAATTTTTGGGAGATATTTTAACAAAAGTCGTATTCATTTCTTTTCCCACAAGAATTACTTCGAAGGTTTGAATTTTTTATCGAATAAAACAAAACACGCGTACAGAAATAATGATAATGAGATTGTCGAAAATTGCAAATGTGGAACACTTTTTCGTCTTCAATCAACTACAATATTCAAGATACATTTTTTGTTATTAAATTGTTCTTTACAATTACTTCTTTAATTAACATCCGTTTTTCTGAATTTATTGGTAGTTTTCATGCAATTTTGAGTGATGTGTAGGCAATGTTGAAAACTAGATTTTTCTGGAAAATTGCTCCAAACTACGCAAAACGAAAACTACTAAACTGCCCGCACAGCTGCGGCACAGTCGACCGACTTTTGCCGAAAGCAGCGAGACTGACGATGACGGCAAAGCCATCGATAGCCGGCTATCTTAATAAAACTAATATGTTGACGAAGATGACCTCTTTTGCTTCTCAGTATGGACTTTGTCTAGATGACATATGAAAATCCAAACACAGCGCTCGCTCATTCTTGTCGCGTTCATGCGCGCAGTCATTGTTGGAGATTCCTGGTTACATGTTTTTTAAACTCATCCATTGTTGTGTTAGTCGTCTCCTATGTTTTTTCAGTGGTATACATACTTGTTGCGGCTCTCACACGTCACCAATCTGTATAAATGAGGTCTTTAAAGAAAGAGAATTTCACGGAGGCGTGACGAATTGCAGTTTGAATTTAAAAATATAAACGATTTGTTCGGCCGCTCCAAATAGCTTCATACAAAGGATGTATTGCCTTTTCTCTCTGGAATCCCGCCTCTGGATTTTGGAGAATAAGTATAAGTTACACGCGGGACGTTTAAAATGTATACCTTTTGCCGTTAACTAGCGCCAAGGAATTGAATGAATTACACGTACGGCGCCAAATTCGAATTAATTTTGGGCCCCGATGTGCAAACAATAATACTTAAAACGTATTTTAAATATTAAAATTTCCTCATATTCAAGTGATCAGAAAGACTCAATGTACATGCTTAGAAAATTTCAAACTCTACCTTTCATAGTTTCTGAGAAAAGGTGCATTAAGAATCCTCATTTTAACTTGCACAGTATAAGCACATCTGGCTCCAACTAAATGCTTTGTCACTAAGCAGATATTACCTTCTTTTACTGCCATACTCCTACATTGCATTATCAGAAACGCTGCTGTGGAGTGTTGGAAACTGAGTGCCCAGAGTAACAAACATTCGGAAACGGAACACGTGAAAGGGGAAGACTCATTCACCCACGTTGCACGACTTCAGTGGTGAGAGACCGCACTAAAGAATATACAGTGAAGCAATTGATACGAGAATACAGTGGTAATATCGGATATTAAAAATGTCATATTAATATAATAAAATGCTTCTAATTTTTAAGTCAAGACTGAAACTATTTAATTTTCTGTATTTTTAAGATTTTCCTGAAATCTAACAAAACCATAGATCCCTCTTACACGGCCAGAGGCTGCTTAGATTTCCGTCAATTTATGAGTCAAGAAATTCGAAATTAGTAATAGAGATCCCGGATTGCTCGTCGGAAACCTCTCATAACGTATCTAAAGAAATTAATTTACTGAGATACGTGTTAAATGAGTTAGTGGATGTCATTGGACACATACTTCACTTAAACTTACAGGTCACTAGCAGAGGGTTTAATTTAAATTCAACACCTCCAGAGGTATTCATTTCCATACTCTAGGGCAATGGTGTTGCCACCACAACCATCAGGTTTATTTAGAATATCCACACAATTATAACTCTAAGCGCAGGTGCTATTGATTTGATGCCTTTTCCCTGTCCTACGAGCACTCCTTCCCGGCCCGAAAGCGGAGATACCCCCCCCAGTGACGTCACGGCGAGGCGACGTGTCATGCCGGGCGCAATTTCGGCCCAAGGCAGCCATGATTACTGGTAACCTGACCCAAATCTGTGGGAGGGGCGAGGAGGCCGGTCTTTCGCAGCCGTTGGATAGACTTTTCGCGTGCAACGGAACAAGTCGACCGCCCCCGCGCCGCCCCCGCGCCGCCCCCGCGCCGCCCCCGCGCCGCCCCCGCGCCGCCCCCGCGCCGCCCCCGCGCCGCCCCCGCGCCGCGCCCGCGCTGCCCGCCCGCCCGTTCGTTCGTTCTCTTGCTCGCCCACTCGGCCCGCCCGCCCGCCCGCCCGCCCGCCCGCCCGCCCGCTCCGTTCCGCCCCGCGCCGCACCTTCCGACCGCCAGCCCGCTCGCTTTGCCTACCGCCCTCTGTTCGGTTATTTCCTGTCCCGCGCCAACCCGCTACCCCTGTACACCTCCCAAACAGCCCGCCCCCACTTCGGATTCCCAGTCAACCTACCCTCCACCCCACTTCCCATTGTCCTTTTCCTTTCCAATGACAACTCCCTAGCCCTGCCCACCACCCACACTGCCCGACCGCAGTCTACCCACCATCTTCCCCTCTTTCTGTCGTCAATTTCGTATTCCCTGACAACTCGCTAGCCCTGCCCACCGTTCACATTCGCCTGTCCTCGCTCCCATCCCCACCCCTACTCTCTCTGCCTCAGACTTCCTCCGCCGCCCGCGCCGCGCAGCCCTAGCCACCGCTCGCTGGCCTTGGGTGGTTTCGCCGATCAACCCTGGCGGCTGCCGGAGCATTACGCTAGCAACGGGCCACGGACTGCATGCGATCTTTCCTTCCTCTTCCTTTTTCTTTCCTCTCCACGGGATAGAGCGTAGAGCTTGGAGTGACTAGAGCGTTTACCCGAAGGAGGAGATACTCGGAAAGGGAAATCCCTCTCATGCGCACGTATAGGTCGACGCCGGATCTTGCCTTCCAGCGGGAGAGAATCAGCGCCACACTATCAGGCATCAAACAATTCGCTACACAAACGTGGCCATTTAGGCCATTGCATTTGGCGATCCCGGAAGCATCAATTCTAAAGTGAATGAGCCCTGCCCCGCCACAAGCGACGTCTCCGCCGGCGCCCTTTTGATCTCACGCTTGCCCCTCCCGTGGCCTTCGCCGAGGCAACGCCGACGCCCGTGAAATCGACTTCCAGGCGCACGTCGAGCAAGGGGCGTGCAGCTACAACGGCGGCGGGGGCGGTGGTGGTGGCGGTGATGACGGTGGTGGCGATGGCGGTGGTGGTGGCGGATGCGGTGACGGTGGCGGAGGCGGAGGCGGAGTCGGAGGCAGAGACGGAGGCGGAGGCGGAGGCGGAGGCGGAGGCGGAGGCGGAGGCGGAGGCGGTGGCGGTGGCGGTGGCGGTGGCGGAGGCGGAGCCGGAGGCGGTGGCGGAGGCGGCGGTGGTGGCGGCGGTGATGACGGTGGCGGTGGCGGATGCGGTGACGGTGGCGGAGGCGGAGGCGGAGTCGGAGGCAGAGGCGGAGGCGGAGGCGGAGGCGGAGGCGGAGGCGGTGGAGGTGGCGGTGGTGGTGGTGGTGGCCGTGGCGTCGCGTTGCGCGCGAGTACAGCCTGAGGGGTTGGGTTGGGGAGGGGGGGGGCTGGCTGGGGCCCCCGGGGTGACGGAGTGCCGTTGAGTGGACGTCGGGCACGGAGGGCACGCGTTCCGCGCTTCCACGCGGGGAACAGGCGGGAAAAATCTCACAAGGAAACAAAGGAGTAATGCAGGGTTGGGAGAATAAAGACGAAGAATGAGGGAAGACAAAACTGAGCTATCATGTCGGTGGAAAATGGAGGGATACCAGTCCGGAAAAGAGCATTGAATAAACGAATAGAACTCTGCACAATGATTTAAAGGTTACTGTAAGGTTGGAAGAAAGGAAGAATACTGGATTCAAAGACTGGACCAGTCGTTAAAAGGGGATTGAAGAAATCAAGAATGTGCGGAATGAAGAATTGCAGCAGAGGAAGAGTGAATAAAGAAAGACGGAAATGCAGGATCGAGGAATAGAGGGACAAAAAATTGAATTGAATGGCAAGAATATTGTTGCAGACGATGTAGGGCATGATTTGAGAAGATTCGAAAAGTGCTGCAAGGATTGTAAAACTGAGTAAGGGAATGAATAATTAACCCTTCAGGCGTGACTTTTGTCGCCCACCATCAGCTGTTGCAGCGTGACCTTTAAATTTGCGGAAGTTACAATTCATTTTTCATCTCCGTTAAAATTATATATCTTAAAAGCTATTAAAGGAAAATTGCAAAAAAATAGGATATATAAATAAAAGCATGTTCTT
>BLKR01010458.1:0-55573 GCA_011170035.1 Teleogryllus occipitalis | reverse complement strand
TATATTCATTTTCTACAATGCTATGTCTCTTAAATTCTAATTATATTCAATATATCTTATATTTGACTCTTAAATGTAATTTGGTATATTAATGTTATTATTATTATTATTATTATTATTATTATTATTTTATTATTTCATTGTAGCACTGAAGATGGCCGCAATGCGGCCGAAAAAGCTTTTTGCACTAATAAATATGTACGACAGAACAATGCCTCAATTCAACATCAAAAAATACGTTTGAAACTTCGAAAAAGAGAGCAGATTCATGTATCACCATGAAAATTTCAGCGCCTAGGAACTAGGATTCTGAGATACGAGCATTTAAAGTTTTAAACATGTTTCCAAAGTAAAAAAAGATCTTAAAGCTCCTTCCCCAACAGGAAATTGACGGCGATTACAATGGTATTGAGCATTTTCCTTTATTAGGCTTTAAACTTTGAAAATTAATAAAAATTCTTTAAAAAATACTTCTGAAACTTCGAAAACAGAGGGAAATTCTTGTGTATCTACCATGCAAATTTAAGCGTCCTAGGAATCTTAGTTTCGAGATACAGGTGTTTAGAGATTTCAACATGTTTCTAAGAAGTAAAATAGATTGAAACGCTCCTTTCAACAGGGGTTGGCGGCGATTACAATGGTATGGTGCATTTTCCTTAATTATGCTTTAAAATTTGAAAATTAATAAAAAATTTCTCGAAAATACGTTTGAAACTTCAAAGACAGAGCAGATTCATGTGTATCTACCATGAGATTTTCAGCGCCCTAGGGCCCTTAGATTCCGAGATACGGGCGTTTAAAAATTTAAACATGTTTCCAAAGTAAAAAAGATCTGAAACGCTCCTTCCCAACAGGAAATTTGACGGCGATTACAATGGTGATGAGCATTGTCTTAATTAGGCCTAAAAATTTGAATTTAATGAAAAATTCCTCAAAAATACGTTTGAAACTTCGAAAACAGCAGATACTTGTGTATCTACCATGAGAATGTCAGCGTCCTAGGGCTCTTAGATTCCGATATACGGACTTTTTAATATTTAAACATGTTTCCAAAGTAGAAAAGATGTGAAAAAATCTTTTCCAACAGGGAATTAGACGGCGCTTACAATGGTACTGAGCATTTTCCTATATTAGTCTTTAAAATCTGAATATTAACGAAAAATTTTTCAAAAATACGTTTGAAACTTCGAAAACAGAGCAGATTCTTGTGTATCTGCCATGACAATTTTAGCGTCCTATGTCTCTCAGATTCCGAGATAGGGGCGTTTAAAGATTTAAACATGTCTCCAAAGTAAAAAAGATCTGAAAAAATCCCTCCTAACAGGAAATTTACAGCGATTACAATGGTATGGTGCATTTTCCTTAATTATGCTTTAAAATTTGAAAATTAATAAAAAATTTCTCGAAAATACGTTTGAAACTTCAAAGACAGAGCAGATTCATGTGTATCTACCATGAGAATTTCAGCGCCCTAGGGCCCGTAGATTCCGAGATACGGGCGTTTTAAGATTTAAACATGTTTCCAAAGTAAAAAAGATCTGAAAAGCTCATTTCCAACAGGGAATTAGACGGCGCTTACAATGGTATTGAGCATTTTCCTTTATTAGTCTTTAAAATTTGAATATTAATGAAAAATTCATCAAAAATACGTTTGAAACATCGAAAACAGAGCAGATTCTTTTGTATCTACCATTAGAATTTCAGCGTCCTAAGTCTTTTAGATTCCGAGATACGGGCGTTTTAAAATATAAACATGTCTGCAAAGTAAAAAAAGATCTGAAAAGCTCCTTCCCAACTAAAATTAACAGCGATTACAATGGTATTGAGCATTTTCTTTAATTATGCTTTACAATTAAAAAATCAATGAAAAAGTTCTCAAAAATATGTTTGAAATTTCGAAAAAAGAGCAGATTCTTGTGTATCTACCATGAGAATTTCAGCGTCCTAAGTCGCTTAGATTCCGAGACACGGGCGTTTAAAGATTTAAACATGTCTCCAAAGTAAAAAAGATCTGAAAAGATCCTTTCCAACATTAAATTTGACGGCGATTACAATGGTATTGAGCATTTTCCTTTATTAAGCTTTAATATTTGAAAAGTAATGAAAAATTCTTAAAAAATACGATTGAAATTTCGAAAACAGAGCAGACTATTGTGTATCTACCGTGAGAGTTTCAGCGTCCTAGGACTTTAATATTCCGAGATACGGGCGCTTAAAAATATAAACAGGTTTCCAAAGTAAAAAAAGATCTGAAAAGCTCCTTCCCAACAAGAAATTTGACAGCGATTACAATTGCATTGAGCATTTTCTTTAATTAGCGCTAAACATTTGAATTTAATGAAAAATTCTTCAAAAATACGTTTGAAACTACGAAAACAGCAGATTCTTGTGTATCTACCATGAGAATTTCAGCGTCCTAGGACTTTAATATTCCGAGATACGGGCGCTTAAAAATATAAACATGTTTCCAAAGTAAAAAGAGATCTAATAAGCTCCTTCCACACAGGAAATTTGACGGCGATTACAATGGTATTGAGCATTTTCTTTTATTAGAATTTAAAATTTGAAAATTAATGAAAAATTCCTCAAAAATACGTTTGAAACTTCGAAAACGGAGAAGATTCTTGTGTATCTATAATGAGAATTTCAGCGTCCTAGGGCTCTTAGATTCCCAGATTCGGGCGTTTAAAGATTAAAACATGTTTCCAAAGAAAAAAGATCTGAAAAGCTCATTTCCAACAGGGAATTAGACGGCGCTTACAATGGTATTTAGCATTTTCCTTTTTAGGCTTTAAAATATAAATATTAATGAAAAATTCATCAAACATACGTTTGAAACTTCGAAAACAGAACAGATTTTTGGGTATCTACCATGAGAATTTCAGCGTCCTAAGTCTATTAGATTCCGAGATACGGGCGTTTAAAGATTTAAACATGTCTCCATAGTAAAAAAGATCTGAAACGCTCCTTCCAAACAAGAAATTTAAAGCGATTACAATGGTATATAGCATTTTCTTTAATTATGCTTTACAATTTGAAAATTAATGAAAAATTCCTCAAAATTCCTTTGAAACTTCGAAAACAGTGCAGATTCTTGTGTATCTACCATGGGAATTTCAGCGTCCTAAGTCTATTAGATTCCAAGATACGGGCGTTTAAAGAAAAAAACATGTCTCCAAAGTAAAAAAGATCTGAAAAGTTCCTTCCCAACAGGAAATTTACGGCGTTTACAATGGAATTGAGCATTTTCTTTAATTATGCTTTAAAATTTGAAAAAAAATAAAAAATTCCTCAAAAATACTTTTGAAACTTCGAAAACAGAGCAGATTCTTCTGTATCTACCATGAGAATCTAAGAGACCTAAGTCTATTAGATTCCGAGATACGGACGTTTAAAGATTTAAACACGTTTCCAAAGTAAAAAAGATTGGAAAGCTCGTTCCCAACAGAAACGTTTATGGCGCTTACAATGGTATTGAGCATTTTCCTTTATAAAGCTATTATATTTGAAAATTCATGAAAAATTCCCTAAAAAATACGTTTGAAACTTCGAAAACAGAGCAGATTCTTGTGTATCTAGCTTGAGACTTTAGCATCCTAGGGCTCTTAGATTCCCACATACGAGCGTTTAAAGATTTAAGCATGTTTCCAAAGTAAAAATTCTGAAAAGCTCGTTCCCAACATTAAATTTGACGGCGATTACTTAGGTATTGAGCATTTTCCTTTATTAGGCGTTAAAATTTGAATATTAATGAAAAATTCCTCAAAAATACGTTTGAATCTTCGAAAACAGTGCAGATTCTTGTGTATCTACCATGAGAACTTCAGCGACCTAGGGCTCTTAATCTTGAGATACGGGCGTTTAAAGATTTAAACATGTTTCCGAAGTAAAAAAGACCTGAAAAGCAAATTTCCAACAAGGAATTAAACGGCGCTTACAATGGTATTGAGCATTTTCCTTTATTAAGGTTTAAAATTGGAAAATTAATAAAAAATTCTTTAAAAATACGTTTGAAACTTCGAAAACAGAGCAGATTCATGTGTATTTACCATGCAAACTTAAGCGTCCTAAGGCTCTTAGATCTTGAGATACGGGCGTTTAAATATTTAAACATGTTTCCAAAGTAAAATAGATTGAAAAGCTCTTTCCCAACAGGAAATTGGACGGGGCTTGCAAGGGTATTGAGCATTTTCCTTTCTTAGGCTTTAAAATTTGAAAATTAGTGAAAATTCTTAAAAGATACGTTTGAAACTTCGCAAACAGAGCAGATTCTTGTCAATTTTACTATTAGAATTTCAGCTTCCTAGGCCTCTTAGATTCCCAGATACGGACGTGTGAAGTTTTAAACATGTTTCCAAAGTCAAAAAGATTTAAAAGCTACTTCCCAACAGGGAATTAGACGGCGATTACCATGGTATTGAGCATTTTCCTTTATTTGGCTTTTAAATTTCGAAATTAATGAAAAATTCCTCAAAAATACGTTTAAAACTTCCAAAACAGAGCAGATTCTTATGTATATACCATGAGAATTTCAGCGTTCTAGGGCACTTAGATTCCGAGATACGCACGTGTAAAGATTTAAACATGTTTCCAAAGTAAAAAAGATCTGAAAAGCTCCTTCCCAACAGGAAATTTGACGGCGCTTACAATGGTATTGAGCATTTTCTTTAATTAGGCTTAAAAATTAAAAAAAGGAAATATACCTCAAAAACACGTTTGAAACTTCGAAAACAGAGCAGATTCGTGTGTATCTACCATGAGAATTTTAGCGACCTAGGGCTCTTAGATTCCGAGATACGGGCGTATTAAGATTTAAAAATGTTTGCATATTAAAAATTTCTAAAAAGCTCATTTCCAACAGGGAATTAAACGGCGCTTACAATGGTATTGAGCATTTTCTTTTATTAGGCTTTAAAATTTGAATATTAACGAATAATTCCTAAAAAATACGTTAAAAATTTCAAAAAGAGCAGATTTTTGTCAATTTACTATGTGAATTTCAGTGTCTTGGGTCTCTTAGATTCCGAGATACGGACGTTTAAAGATTTAAACACGTTTCCAAATTAAAAAAGTTTGGAAAGCTCCTTCCCAACAGGGAATTTGATGGCGCTGACAATGGTATTGAGCATTTTCCTATATTAAGCTTTACAATTTGAAAATTAATGAAAAATTCCTCAAAAATACGTTTGAAACTTCGAAAAAAGAGCAGGTTTTTGTGTATCTACCATGAGAATTTCAGCGTCCTAGGTCTCTTAGATTCTGAGATACGGGCGTTTAAAAATTTAAACATGTTTCCAAAGTAAAAAAGATCTGAAACGCTCCTTTCCAACAGAAAATTTCACGGCGAATACAATGGTATTGAGCGATTTCTTTAATTACGCTTAAAAATTTAAAATTAATGAAATATTCTTCAAAAATGCGTTTTAACTTTGAAAACAGAGGAGATTCTTGTGTATCTACCATGAGAATTTCAGAGTCCTAGGGCTCTTAGATTCCGAGATACGGGCCTTTTTACATTTAAACATGTTTCCAAAGTAAAAAAGATCTGAAAAGCTCATTTCCTACAGGGAATTAGACGGCGTTTACAATGATACTGAGCATTTTCCTATATTCATATATCAAAAATACGTTTGAAACTTCGAAAACAGAGCAGATTCATGTGTATCTACCATGAGAATTTCAGCGTCCTAGGAACTAGGATTCTGAGATACGAGCTTTTAAAGTTTTAAACATGTTTCCAAAGTAAAAAAGATCTTAAAAGCTCCTTCCCAACAGGAAATTTGACGGCGATTACAATGGTATTGAGCATTTTCCTTTATTAGGCTTTAAACTTTGAAAATTAATAAAAAATTCTTCAAAATACTTTTGAAACTTCGAAAAAGGAGGAGATTCTTGTGTATATACCATGCAAATTTAAGCGTCCTAGGATTCTTAGTTTCCGAGATACAGGTGTTTAGAGATTTAAACATGTTTCTAAAGTAAAAAAGATTTAAAAGCTCTTTCCCAACACGTTTTCAATATAGAAAAGATTTGAAAAGCTTCTTCCTAACATTAAATTTGACGGCGATTACAATGGTATTGAGCATTTTCCTTTATTAGGCTTTAAAATTTGAATTTTAATGAATAATTCCTCAAAAATACGTTTGAAATTTCGAAAAGAGCAGATTCTTGTCAATTTACTATGAGAATTTCAGTGTCCTAGGTCTCTTAGATTCCGAGATACGGACGTTTAAAGATTTAAACACGTTTCCAAAGTTAAAAAGATTGGAAAGCTCCTTCCCAACAGGGAATTCGATGGCGATTACAATGGTATTGAGCATTTTCTTTTATTAGGCTTTAAAATTTGAAAATTAATGAAAAATTCTTTAAAATTACGTTTGAAACATCGAAAACAGGGCAGATTCATGTGTATCTACCATGAGAATTTAAGCGTCCTAGGTTCCTTAATTTCTGAGATACGGGAGTATAAGTATTTAAACATGTTCCCAAAGTAATAAAAGGACTGCAAAGCTCCTTCCCAACAGGAAATTCGACGGTGATTTAAATGGCATTGGGCATTTTCCTTTACTACGCTTTAAAATTTGAAAATTAATGAAAAATTCCTCAAACCTGTTTGAAACTTCGCAAACAGAGCAGATTCATATGTATCTCTAATGAGAATTTAAGCGTCCTAGGATCCTTAGATTCCGAGATACGGGCGCTTAAATATTAAAACATGATTCCAAAGTAAAAAAGAACTTAAAAGCTCCTTCCTAACAGGAAATTTCACGGCGATTACATTGGTATTAAACATTTTCCTTTATTAGGCTTTAAAATTAGAAAATTAATGAAAAATCTTGCAAAAATACGTTTGAAACTTCGAAAAAAGAGCAGATTGTTGTGCATCTACCATGAAAATTTCAGCGTTCTAGGGCTCTTAGATTCCGAGATACAAGCGTTTAAAGATTTAAACATGTTTCCAAAGATAAAAATATCTGAAAAGCTCCTTCCCAATAGGAAATTTACGGCGTTTACAATTTTATTGAGCTTTTTCTTTAATTATGCTTCAAAATTTGAAAATTAATGAAAAATTCCTCAAAAATACGTTTGAAACTTGAAAACAGAGCAGATTCTTGTGTATCTAACATGCAAATTTAAGCGTCCAAAGGCTCTTAGATTCCGAGATACGGACGTTTAAAGATTTAAACATGTTTCATCTTTCATCATTTTTCGACGTGAGAGATCCTTTTTATGAAATACGCGAAAACGTTTATAAAACACGCCCTTAAAATCAATAAACCCCCAATGTTGAATTATTCCAATTTCGACCGGACGTCGTCTCTTCCGAAATCTAGCGTCCTAATTGAAAATTTCATGCCGATTACTTTGCTGAAGATCAGTTTTCGATCTGAAGCTTTGATTTCTTGCAATTCGCGAAAACGTTCAAAAATACGCTATTTGGCACCCATAAGTTCTCTATTTTGACGGCGTGGTTTTTACGTTTTTCCTGCTCAAAATACCAGTCGTACATGGTGAAACAGAGACGAGAGTACTCTTCATCCATCGTGTGGATTAGAGCATCTCAGAGACAAAATTCTATGCGATACAGCCTTTCAAAGATGACTCAACTAGAGAATTGTGGAAAACACACCAGAATCACCAATACGCCTAAAAAGCGTATTTTCGCCAAAATGAGTCAAATGACGATATATAATAAGTTCATAATAATCTGAATCAGGCTGGCCTCCACATTTAAGAATTTTGCCATAGTGTTAGAGATATGAGCGTTTAACTTCATTACATTTTTCTTGTAAAAATCATACGAATTGGACTGTAAAACTGTAAAATTTCGACCAGACACCAAATCTTCTGAAAACTAGCGTCCTAACTCGAAATTTCATGACGATTACTATGCTGAAGATCATTTTTCGATCTGAGGCTACGTTTTCTTGAAATTCGCGAAAACGTTCATATAACACGCCGTGAAAATCAATGGACCCCCAATGTTGAATTTTTCCAATTTCGACGGGACGTCGATTCTTCCAAAATCTAGCGTCCTGATTGAAAATTAATGCCGATTACTTTGCTAAAGATCATTTTACGATTTGAAGCTTAGTTTTCTTGTAATTCGCGAAGACGTTCAAAAAACGCAATTTGACACCCATAAGTTCTCTACTTGGACGGCCTTGTTTTTACGTTTTTCTTGCTCAAAATACGAGTCGTACATGGGAAAAGAGAGACGAGAGTATTCATCCATCCTGTGGATAAGAGTATCGCGGGGCAAAAAGTCAATGCGATACCGCATTTTAAAGATGACTCAATTAGAGAATTGTGGAAAACACACCAAAACCAATAATACGCCAAAAAAGCGTATTTCCGCCAAAATGATTCAAATGACGATGTATACTAAGACGTTCATAATCTAAACCAGGCTGGCCTCCACATTTAAGAATTTCGCCATAGTGTTAGAGATATGAGCGTTTAACTTCATTACATTTTACTTGTCAAAATCGTACGAATGTGACAGAAAAACCATCAAAGTTCGACCGGACACTAAATCTGAAAACTAGCGACCTAACCCGAAATTTCATGACGATTATTATGCTGAAGATCATTTTTCGATCTGAGGCTTCGTTTTCTTGAAATTCGCGAAAACGTTCATAAAACACGCGGCGAAAATCAATGGACCCACAATGTTGAATTTTTCCAATTTCGACCGGGCGTCGATTCTTCCGAAATCTAATGCTCTGATTGAAAATGTTATGCCGATTACTTTGCTAAAGATCATTTTTCGATCTGAAGCATCGTTTTCTTCCAATTCGCGAGAACGTTCAAAATAACGCAATTTGATACGCATAAGTTCAGTATTTGGAAGGCGTTGTTTTTACGTTTTTCTTGCTCAAAATACGAGTCGTACATGGGAAAACAGAGACGAGAGTGCTCTTCATCGATCGTGCGGATTAGAGTATCGCAGAGCAAAATGTCAATGCGATACAGCCTTTCAAGGTGACTCAATTAGAGAATTGTGGAAAACACACCAGAACCACCACTACGCCTAAAAAGCGTATTTTCGCCAAAATGAGTCAAATGACGATATATAATAAATTCATAATAATCTGAACCAGGCTGGCCTCCACATAGAAGATTTCGCCATAGTGTAGGAGATATGAGCGTTTAACTTCATTACATTTTTCTTGTCAAAATCGTACGAATTGGAGAGTAAAACCTTCAAATTTCGAGCGGACACCAAATGTTCTGAAACCTAGCGTCCTAACTCGAAATTTCATGACGATTACTATGCTGAAAATCATTCTTCGATCTGAGGCTTCGTTTTCTTGAAATTCGCGAAAAGGTTCTTAGAACACGCCGTGAAAATCAATGGACCCTTAATGTTGAATTATTCCAATTTCGACCGGACGTCGATTCTTCCGAAATCTAGCGTCCTGATTGAAAATTTCAAGCCGATTACTTTGCTGAAGATCATTTTTCGATCTCAGGCTTCGTTTTCTTGAAATTCGCGAAAACGTTCATATAAAACGCCGTGAAAATCAATGGACCCCCAATGTTGAATTTTTCCAATTTCGACCGGACGTCGATTCTTCCAAAATCTAGCGTCCTGATTGAAAATTTAATGCAGATTACTTTGCTGAAGATCATTTTTCCATCTGAAGCTTCGTTTTCTTGCAATTCGCGAAGACGTTCAAAAAACGCAATTTGACACCGATAAGTTTTCTACTTTGACGGCATTGTTTTTACGTTTTTCTTGCTCAAAATATTAGTCCTACATGAGAAACAGAAACGAGAGTACTCTTCATCCATCGTGCGGATTAGAGCATCGCAGAGCAAAAAGTGAATGCGATACAGCCTTTCAAAGATGACTCAATTAGAGAATTGTGGAACACACCAGAATCATTAATACGCCAAAATACGTATTTCCGCCTAAATGAGTCAAATGACGATGTATAATAAGATTCTAATATTCTGAACCAGGCTGGCCTCCACATTTAAGAATTTCGCCATAGTGTTGGAGATATGAGCGTTTAACTTCATTACATTTTTCTTGTCAAAATCGTACGAATTGGACTGTAAAACCTTCAAATTATGACCGGACACCAAATCTTCTGAAAACAGTCCAAATTTCATTACGTTTACTATGCTGAAGATCATTTTTCGATCTGAGGCTTCGTTTTTTTAGAATTCGCGAAAACGTTCATATAAAACGCCGTTAAAAACAATGAACTATCAATGTTCAATTATTCCAATTTCGACCGGACGTCGATTCTTCCGAATTCTAGCGTCATATTTGAATATCGTATCCCGATTGCTTTGCTGAAGATCATTATTCGATCTGAGGCTTCATTTTCTTGAAATTCGCGAAAACGTTCATAAATCACGCCGTGAAAATCAATGGACCACCAATGTTGAATTTTTCTTTTTTCGAACGGACGTCGATTCTTCCAAAACCTAATGTCTTGATTGAAAATTTCATGCCGTTTACTTCGCTGAAGATCATTTTTCGATCTGAAGCTACGTTTTCTTGCACTTCGCGAAAATGTTCAAAAATACGCTATTTGACACCCATAAGTTCTCTATTTGACGGCGTTGTTTTTACGTTCTTCGTGCTCAAAATACCAGTCGTACATTAGAAAACAAAAACGAGAGTACTCTTCATCCATCGTGCAGATTAGAGCATCCCAGAGCGAAAAGTCAATGCGATACAGCCTTTTAAAGATGACTCAATTACAGAGATGTGGAAAACACTAGAATCACCTAATACACCTAAAAGCGTAGTTTCGCAAAAATGAGTCAAATGACGATATATAATAAGAAGTTCATAATATTGTAAACCAGGTTTAAGAATTCCTCCAGATTTAAGAATTTCGCTATAGTGTCGGAGATATGAGCGTTTAACGTCATTACATTTTTCTTGTCAAAATCTTAAGAATTGAACTGCAAAACCTTCAAATTCCGACCGGACACCAAATCTTCTGAAAACTAGCGTCCTTACTCTAAATTTCATGACGATTACTATGCTGAAGATCATTTTTCGATCTGAGGCTTCGTTTTCTTGAAATTCGCGAAAACGTTGATATAAAACGCCGTGAAAATCAATGGACCCTCAATAATGAATTATTTCAATTTCGACCGCACGTCGATTCTTCCGAAACCTAGAGTCCTAATTGAAAATTTAATGCCGATGACTTTGCTGAAAATCATTTTTAGATCTGATGCTGGTTTTTTTTTGCAATTCGCGAAAACGTTCAAAAATACGCAATTTGACACCCATACTTTCTCTACTTTGACGGCGTTTTTACGTTTTTCATGCTCAAGATACCAGTCGTACATGGGAAAACAGAAACGAGAATAGTCTTCATCCATCGTGCGGATTAGAGCAACGCTGAGCGAAAAGTCAATGCGATACAGCCTTTCAAATATGACTTAATTGAAGAATTGTGGAAAACACACCAGAATCACCAATACGCCTAAAAAGTGTATTTTCGTCAAAATGAGTCAAATGACGATATATAATAAGTTCATAATAATCTGAACCAGGTTGGCCTCCACATTTAAGAATTTCGCCATAGTGTTGGAGATATGAGCGTTTAACTTCATTACATTTTTCTTGTCAAATTCGTACGAATTGGACTGTAAAACCTTCAAAATTTGACCGGACAACAACTCTTCTGAAAACTAGCGTCCTAACTCGAAATTTCATGACGATTACTACGCTGAAGATCATTCTTCGATCTGAGGCTTCGTTTTCTTGAAATTTGCGAAAAAGTTCATAAAACACGCCGGGAAAATCAATGGACCTCCAATGTTGAATTTTTCCAATTTCGACCGGACGTCGATTCTTCCGAAATTTAGCGACCTGATTGAAAATTTCATTCTGATTACTTTGCTGAAGATCATTTTTCGATCTAAAGGTTCGTTTTCTTGAGATTCGCAAAAACGTTCACAAATACGCAATTTGACACCCATAACTTCTCTACTTGGACGGCGTTGTTTCTACGTTTTCCTTGCTCAAAAAACCAGTCGTACTTGAAAAAACGGGGACGAGTGCACTCTTCATCCATCGTGCGGATTAGAGCATCGCAAAGCAAAAAGTCAATGCGATACAACCTTTCAAAGATGACTCAATTAGAGAATTGTGGAAAACACACCAGAATCATTTATGCGCCAAAAAAGCGTATTTCTGCCTAAATGAGCCAAATGACGATGTATAATAAGTTCATAATATTCTGAACCAGGCTGGTCTCCACATTTAAGAATTTCGAAATAGTGTTGGAGATATGAACGTTTAACTTCATTACATTTTTCTTGGCAAAATAGGAAGAATTGGACTGTAAAACCTTCACATTTCGACCAGACACCAAATCATCACAAAACTAACGTTCTAACTCGAAGTTTCATGACGATTTCTATGCTGAAGATCATTTTTCGATCTGAGGCTTTGTTTTCTTGAAATTCGTGAAAACGTTCATAAAACACGCCATGAAAATCAATGGACCGCCAATGTTGAATTTTTCCAATTTCGACCGGACGTCGATTCGTCATTTTTTGATCTGAAACTTCGTTTTTTTGCAATTCGGGAAAACGTTCAAAAATACGCAATTTGATACTCCTAAGTTTCTTACTTGCACGGCGTTGTTTTTACGTTTTTCATGCTCAAAATACCAGTCGTACATGGGAAAACAGAGAAGAGAGTAGTCTTCATCCATCGTGTGGATTAGAGCATCGCAGAGCGAAAAGTCAATGCGATACAGCCTTTCAAAGATGACTCAATTATAGAATTGTGGAAAACACACCAGAATCACCAATACACCTAAAAAGCGTATTTTCGCCAAAATGAGTCAAATGACGATATATAATAAGTTCATAATAATCTGAACCAGGCTGGCCTCCACATTTAAGAATTTCGCCATAGTGTTGGAGATATGAGCGTACATTTTTTTTGTCAAAATCGTACGAATTGGACTGTAAAAGCTTCAAATTTCTACCGGACACCAAATCTTCTGAAAACTAGCATCCTAACTCGAAATTTAATGACGACTACTATGCCGAAGATCATTTTTCGATCTGAGGCTTCGTTTTCTTGAAATTCGCGAAAACGTTCAAAAATACGCAATTTGACACTCATAACTTCTCTACTCTGACGGCGTTGTTCTTACGTTTTTCTTGCTCAAGATACCAGTCGTATATGGAAAAACAGAGACGAGAGTAGTCTTCATCCATCGTTCGGATTAGAGCATCGCAGAGCGAAAAGTCAATGCGATACTGCCTTTCAAAGATGACTCAATTATAGAATTGTGGAAAACACACCAGAATCACCAATACGTCGAAAAAGCTATTTTCGCAAAAATGATTCAAATGACAATATATAAGAAGACGTTCATTATAATCTGAACCAAGCTGGCCTCCACATTTAAGAATTTTCCCATAGTGTTGGAGATATGAGCGTTTAACGTCATTACTTTTTTTTTTCTTGTCAAAATCGTACGAATTGTACTGTAAAATCTTCCAATTTCGACGGGACACCAAATCTTCTGAAAAGTAACGTTTTAACTTGAAATTTCATGACGATTACTATGCTGAAGGTCATTTTTCGATCAGAGGCTCCGGTTTCTTGAAATTCGCGAAAACGTTCATAAAACACGCCGTTAAAATCAGTAGACCCCCCATGTTGAATTTTTCCAATTTCGACCGGACGTCGATTCTTCCAAAATCTTGCGTCTTGATTAAAAATTTCAAGCCGATTACTTCGCTGAAGATCATTTTTCGATCTGAATCTTCGTTTTCTTGCAATTCACGGAAACGTTCAAAAATACGCAATTTGACACCCATAAGTTTCTTATTTGGACGGCGTTGTTTTTACGTTTTTCATGCTCAAAATACCAGTCGTACATGTGAAAAAAGAGACGAGAGTAGTCTTCATCTATCGTTTGGATTAGAGCTTTGCAGAGCGAAAAGTCAATGCGATACAGCCTTTCAAAGATTATATAATAGAATTGTGGAAAACACACCAGTATTACCAATACGCCTAAAACACGTATTTTCGCCGAAATGATTCAAATGACGATATATAATTAGAAGTTCATAATAATCTGAACCAGGCTGGCCTCCACATTTAAGAATTTCGCCATAGTGTTGGAGATATGAGCGTACATTTTTCTTGTCAAAATCGTACGAATTGGTCTGTAGAACCTTCAAATTTCGACCGGACACCAAATCTTTTCAAAACTAACGTCTTAACTCGAAATTTCATGACGATTACTATGCTGAAGATCGTTTTCTTGAAATTCGCTTCGTTTTCTTGAAATTCGCGAAAACTTTCATAAAACACGCCATGAAAATCAATGGACCCACAGTGTTGAATTTTTCCAATTTCGACCGGACGTCGATTCGTCCGAAATCTGGCGTCCTGAATGAAAATGTTATGCCGATTACTTTGCTGAAGATCATTTTTCGATCTGAAGCTTCATTTTTTTGCAATTCGCGAAAACGTTCAAAAATACGCGATTTGACACCCATAAGTTTCTTACTTGGACGGCGTTGTTTTTACGTTTTTCATGCTCAAAATACCAGTAGTACATGGAAAAACAATGACGAGAGTACTCTTCATCCATCGTGCAGATTAGAATATCGCAGAGCGAAAAGTCAATGCGATACAGCCATTCAAAGATGACTCAATTAGAGAATTGTGGAAAACACACCAGAATCACTAATACGCCGAAAAAGCGTATTTTCGCCAAAATGATTCAAATGACGATATATAATAAGAAGTTCATAATAATCTAAACCAGGCTGGCCTCCACATTTAAGAATTTCGCCATAGATATGAGCGTTTAACTTCATTACATTTTTCTTGTGAAAATCGTACGAGTTGGACTGTAGAACCTTCAAATTTCGACCGGACACCAAATCTTTTGAAAACTAGCGTCTTAACTCGAAATTTAATTGCGCTTACAATGGTGAAGATCATTTTTCTTCCTGAGAATTCGTTTTCTTGAAATTCGCAAAAACGTACATAAATAACGCAGTATTAGCCCAAAAAGCAACGTATGTTGCCGCCGTTTTTCGTACGTCCCTCATACTTAAAATACCAATCGTAAATACAAAACCAAACAGAAGAGTATTCTTCATCTGTAGTGCAGATTTCGGTGGGTGTATAGTTAAAGAAATACAGCCAGTCAAAGATGACCGTAATTTACAAATAATCAAAATATACTCAAAAGAAGAATACCGTCTGTAAGCCGTATTTTTCGTCCGCATGAGGCAAATGATAATATTTTTGAATGTACTCACTCTCCTGAACGCGACGGTGCTTTTAGAATTGCAAAATTTGCATTAGCTTTGGAAATAAGAGCGTTTAAACTAATCCTAAAAAATCGAAAAAATTGTAATAACCCCCATTTCAACTTTTCAAGTTTCGACCGGACAACGGAACTTGTGAAAACTAGCGTCTTAACTCGAAATTTAATGGCGATTACAATGGTGAAGATCATTTGTCTTCCTGAGGCTTCGTTTCCTTTAAATTCGCAAAAACGTTCATAAAAAACGAAGTTTTAGCCCAATAAGCAACGTATACTGCTGCCGTTTTTCTTACGTTTCTCATACTTAAAATACCAGTCGTAAATACAAAACCAAACAGAAGAGTACTCTTCATCTGCAGTGAAGATTTCGCAGGATGTGTAGTTTAGGAGATACAGCCAGTCAATGATGACCCTATTATACAAATATTGAAAATATACCGTAAAAGAGGAAAGCCGTCTGTAAACCGTATTTTTCGTCCGAATGAGGCAAATAATATTTTTGAATGTACTCACTCTCCTGAACCCGACGGTGCTTCTAGAATTGCAAAATTCACATTAGCTAAGGACATATGAGCGTTTAGAGCCAATTTTAAAAAATCGAAAAATTCGTAATACCCCACCTGTTGAACTTTTCAAATTTCGCCCGGACACCGAAACTTTTTAAAACTAGCGTTATAACTCGAAATTTAATGGCGATTACAATGGTGAACATCATTTTCCTCCCTGGGGCACCGATTTCTTTAAATTCGCAAAAACGTTCTTAAAATTCGCAGTTTTAGCCCAAAAAGCACGGTATATTGCTGCCGTTTTTCTTAAGTTTCTCATACTTAAAATACCAGTCGTAAATACGAAACCAAACAGAGGAGTACTGCATCTGCAGTGCAGATTTCGCAGGGTGTATTGTTTAGGAGATACAGCCAGTCAAAAATTAGCGTATTTTACAAATATTGAATATATACTGAAAAGTGAAAAACCGTCTGTAAGCCGTATTTTTCGTCCGAATGAGGCAAATTATATTTTTGAATGTACTTACTCTTCTGAACGCGACGGTGCTTTTTGAATTGCAAAATTCATCTGCAGTGCAGATTTCGCAGGGTGTATAGTTTAGGATATACAGCCAGTCAAAAATGACCGTAATTTACAAATATTGAAAATATACTGAAAAGAGGAAAACCGTCTGTAAGCCGTATTTTTCGTCCGAATGAGGCAAATGATATTTTTTAATGTACTCACTCTCCTGAACGCGTCGGTGCTTTTAGAATTTCAAAATTCGCACTCGCTTAGGAGATAGGAGCGATTAAACCAATCCTGAAAAAATCGGAAAATTAGTAATACCCCCCCTGTTGAACTTTTGAAATTTCGACTGGACACCGAAACTTCTGAAAACTAGCGTCATAACTCGAAATTTAATGACGATTACAATGGTGAAGTTATTTTTTCTCCCTGAGGCTTCGTTTTCTTTAAATTAGTAAAAACGTTCATAAAAAACGCAGTTTTAGCCCAAAAAGCAACGTATATTGCTGCCGATTTTCTTACGTTTCTCATACTTAAAATTCCAGTCGTAAATACGAATCCAAAAAGAAGAGTACTCTTCATCTGCAGTGCAAATTTCGCAGGGTGTATAGTGTAATGTCATAGCATTCACTTGTCGTCGGACCGCACAAGGCGCGGCCGGGGCGTGGGAGGGGGTGGTCCAGATGTGGGGCTGGCGGGGCATCCGTAGCGGCCGCTCCGAGGGTGGAAGCCAGCGGGGAACATCCGGCGGTCAGCTAGCGCAGAAGGACGGGTACAGACCAGGTCACAGAATCATAGAAAGACGCGTACGGCTTCGCCGGAACGCCAAGAGCGGGACCAGCAGCCGCCGGCGTCCGATAACGCCACGGACGGAGCTGCGGAAACGTTGACGGGCGATGACGACGAGGAAGGCGACGTGGCCGAGTTAGACGCAGGCATAGTAAATCTGCTAAAAATAGAGAAACCGGCGTTTGCAGTAGCGCAAAAGGAAGATGAGGATATCCAAAGAGTAAGGGAGCTAGCCAGGGGAGTCGGTTCAGAAAAAAGTGTCTACTTTGAAAAGGGCGGATTGTTGTTTCGGTCCAGCGGTGAAAGGATTGTAATACCAGAAATCTACCGTAGTACGGTGTTGAAGGTCTGTCACGAAATGGCGAATGCGCATCTAGGGATAGCGAAAAGTAAGGACTTCATGGCTAAGTATTGTTACTGGCCGAATTGTTCTAAAGACATGGAGACTTACGTACGCAATTGCGACAGCTGCCAGAAGATAGGTCGGGCAGGAGGGAAAACGAAATCACCGCTGAAACTCGTTCCCGTCGTTCCTGTAGTATTTGACAAGGGTAAAATTCAGGCGTGTGAGCTCTTTTAGAGTCAAGGGCGGGGAACAAGGATATCATCACCACGTCCAAAATTCCAGACGTTAAAGCCTGTAGAGATTTATCGTCAGCATCGGTCATCGATGTACCATCAAAATTAATTCACAGATTAGGGTTTCCGAGGGAAGTTCCAACAGATATAACAACAGGCTTTACAAGGGCGTTGACGGCCGAATTCGCGGAACGCTTTGACGTCCGCAACAATACATCACCATCTCATATAAAAAGGGGACAGAGCAGGTAAAAAGTGGATTCTCTGAGTCGCGTGTACTAGCCTGGAGTGACCTAGGCGAGTGCAAGAGGGCACCACGACAGTGGAGCAAAAATGTACAAAAAACGGTGCAATTGTATAAAATTGTAAATACCATAGTTTAAGAGTGTTCCTGATTTATGTAAAATGTCTTTTTAATTTTAAGTACAAAGGTTTGTGGTAGGGTTAATATAGTTGCCCAAGGTATGTTCAGATAAATATTGTAAATGTAATATTCATAAGGCCAATAATGTTAGTCACGGCCGGCACTGAAATTATTGAACATTGTGTAGTTTTGAGGGCAGCTTGGTGATTTTCAGAGTTATGTATTTATGTTGTTGCATTTTGGGGGACAAAGTCAAAACAAAATGTTTATTGCAAATTCAGGGCAAGATGTGTATATATAAACGTACAGTGACTTTGTAAAATTGTGTATGGTGGTAAAATTGGTGAAATTGTATATAGTCATTAGGAGATAATAGCTAGTGAAAAAAACAAAAGGTTACGAGTCCAGGGAATTAATAGATCGGCGTCCAATCCAAGGAATTTTTTCTCTGTAACTAATAAAGTCTGCGAAAAAAAATTCCGACCCAAGTATGGGAGAGATTGTAACGTCACAGCATTCCCTTGTCGTCGGACCGCACAAGGCGCGGGCCGGGGCGTGGGAGGGGGAGGTCCAGATGTGGGGCTGGCGGGGCGTCCGGAGCGACCGCTCCGAGGGTGGAAGCCAGCGGGGAACATCCGGCGGTCAGCTAGCGTAGAAGGACGGGTGAGGACAGATCGTCTGCAGCTGGTCGGCGGACCCCTTTGTGCGCCCGGCATAAAAACTCGGTAATGAGGTGACGCGGCCCGCGGGTCTTCAGCGTGTGAGGTCTGCCACGTGACTCCTCGCTGGAGACGCCGGTGGAGTGTTGGCGATTGGGCATTCGAGTTTGGGCCGAATCGCGGTGCCGAGGCATATGCTGATCCGTGAGGGGGAGTCGCAGGTTGCGAGCGTGGCTACAGCAGATGCCAGGAGCGGTGCTACAGGTTAGCACGCTGGGGAACGCTGGGTCAGGCTGAGGCGGCTTGCCTCAGGAACGGTAGTTTCCGGAGAAGAATGTACATATTGTAATATGCAGTAAAATTAAATAAAACTTGTACAAAGAACTCCGTTTCTGTGTTGTTCTTCACACCATGACGATGTCACAATAGTTTAGGAGATACAGCCAGTCAAAGATGACCGTTTTTTACAAATATTGAAAATATACTGAAAAGAGCAAAACCGTCTGTAAGCCGTATTTTTCGTCCGAATGAGGCAAATAATATTTTTGAATGTACTCACTGTCCTGAACGCGACGGTGCTTTGAGAATTGCAAAATTCGCATTAGCTTAGGATATGAGCGTTTAAAGCCAATTCTGAAAAATCGAAAAATTCATAATACCCCCCCTGTTGAACTTTTCAAATTTCCACTGGACACCGAAACTTCTGAAAACTAGCGTCATAACTCGAAATTTAATGGCGATTACAATGGCGAAGATCATTTTTCTTCCTTAAGCTTCGTTTTCTTTTAATTCGCAAAAACGTTAAAAAAACGCAGTTTTAGCACAAAAAGCACTGTATATGGCTGCCGTTTTTCTTACGTTTCTCATACCTAAAATACCACTCGTAAATACGAAACTAAAGAGAAGAGTACTCTTCATCTGCAGTGAAGATTTCGCAGGGTGTGTAGATTAGGAGATACAGTCACTCCAAGATGACCGTATTTTACGAATATTGAAAATATACTGATAAGAGGAAAACCGTCTGTTAGCCGTATTTGTCGTCCGCATGAGGCAAATGAGGATATATTTTAATGTACTAACTCTCCTGTACGCGACGGTGCTTTTAGAATTGCAAAATTCGCATTAGCTTAAAGTTTAAAGCCAATCCTGAAAAATCGAAAAATTCGTAATAACGAACGTAATTTCGAACTTTTCAATTTTCTATCGGCAAACGAAACTTCTGAAAACTAGCGTCATAACTCGAAATTTAATGGAGATTACAATCGTGAATATCGTTTTTCTCCCTAAGGCTTCGATTTCTTTAAATTCGTAAAAACGTTCATAAAATACGCAGTTTTAGCCCAAAAAGCAACGCATATTGCTGCCGTTTTTCTTACGTTTCTCATACTTAAAATACCAGTCGTAAATACGACACCAAACAGAAGAGTACTCTTCATTTGCAGTGCAGATTTTGCAGGGTGTATAGTTTAGGAGATACAGCCAGTCAAAGATGACCGTATTTCACAAATATTGAAAATATACTGAAAAGAGGAAAACCGCCTGTAAGCCGTATTTTTCGTCCGAATGAGGAAAATAAAGGAACTTTTTTAATCTACTCCCTCACCTAAACGCGGCGGTGCTTTTAGAATTGCAAATTCTTCTTTCTGCAGTGAAGATTTCGCAGGGTGTGTAGATTAGGAGATACAGTCACTCCAAGATGACCGTATTTTACGAATATTGAAAATATACTGATAAGAGGAAAACCGTCTGTTAGCCGTATTTGTCGTCCGCATGAGGCAAATGAGGATATATTTTAATGTACTAACTCTCCTGTACGCGACGGTGCTTTTAGAATTGCAAAATTCGCATTAGCTTAAAGTTTAAAGCCAATCCTGAAAAATCGAAAAATTCGTAATAACGAACGTAATTTCGAACTTTTCAATTTTCTATCGGCAAACGAAACTTCTGAAAACTAGCGTCATAACTCGAAATTTAATGGAGATTACAATCGTGAATATCGTTTTTCTCCCTAAGGCTTCGATTTCTTTAAATTCGTAAAAACGTTCATAAAATACGCAGTTTTAGCCCAAAAAGCAACGCATATTGCTGCCGTTTTTCTTACGTTTCTCATACTTAAAATACCAGTCGTAAATACGACACCAAACAGAAGAGTACTCTTCATTTGCAGTGCAGATTTTGCAGGGTGTATAGTTTAGGAGATACAGCCAGTCAAAGATGACCGTATTTCACAAATATTGAAAATATACTGAAAAGAGGAAAACCGCCTGTAAGCCGTATTTTTCGTCCGAATGAGGAAAATAAAGGAACTTTTTTAATCTACTCCCTCACCTAAACGCGGCGGTGCTTTTAGAATTGAAAAATTCGCATTCGCTTAGTAGATATGAGCATTTGAACCAATCCTGAAAAATCGAAAAATTCGTAATAGCCTGTTGAAATTTTCAAATTTCGACTGGACACCGAAACTTCTCAAAACTAGCGTCATAACTCGAAATTTAATGGCGATTACAATGGTAAAGATCATTTTTCTCCCTGAGGCTTCGATTTCTTTAAATTCGCAAAAACCTTCAAAAAACGCAGTTTTAGCCCAAAAAGCACTGTATATTGCTGCCGTTTTTCTTACGTTTCTCATACCTAAAATACCACTCGTAAATACGAAACTAAACAGAAGAGTACTCTTCATCTGCAGTGAAGATTTATCAGGGTGTGTAGTTTAGGAGATACAGCCAGTCAAAGATGACCCTATTATACAAATATTGAAAATATACCGTAAAGAGGAAAGCCGTCTGTAAACCGTGTATTTTCGTCCGAATGAGGCAAATAATATTTTTGAATGTACTCACTCTCCTGAACCCGACGGTGCTTCTAGAATTGCAAAATTCGCATTAGCTTAGGACATATGAGCGTTTAATCACAATCCTAAAAAGTCGAAAATCATTTACACCCCGTTGAACTTTTCAAATTTCGACCTGGCACCAACACTTCTAAAAACTAGCGTCATAACTCTAAATTTAATGGCAATTTAAATGGTGAAGATCATTTTTCTCCCTGAGGCTTTGTTTTCTTGAAATTCGCAAAACGTTAATAAAATACGCAGTTTTAGCCCAAAAAGCAACGTATATTACTGCGGTTCTTCTTACCATTCTCATACTTAAAATAAAAATCGTAAATACAAAACCAAACAGAAGAGTACTCTTTATCTGCAGTGCTGATTTTGCAATGAAGACTGTATTTTACAAATATTGAAAATATACTGAAAATATACCGTGTAAGCCGTATTTTTCGTCCGAATGAGGAAAATGAGGAAATTTTTGAATCTACTCCCTCTCCTGAACGCGACGGTGCATTTAGAATTGCAAAATTCGCATTAGCTTAGGACATATCAGCGTTTAAACCCAATCCTAAAAAATAGAAAATTTCATTATATCCCCCCCCCCGTTGAACTTTTCAAATTATGACCGGACACCGAAACTTCTGAAAACCAGCGCCATAACTCGAAATTTAATGGCGATTACAATCGTGAAGATCATTTTTCTTCCTGAAGCTTCGTTTTCTTGAAATTTGAAAAAAAATTCAAAAAACGCAGTTTTAGCCCAAAAAGGAACGTATTTTGCTGCCGTTCTTCTTACATTTCTCATACTTAACCCATTTGGACCCAATGTCCTATACAGAGGACGGTTGTAGTACTTCATTTATTTAGTTTTTATGAACAGGTGGAGACATCTGGTGGCGGTTTTCTTGCACTAATTGTGACGTGCAGGTTTGGTTTATTTTGTGGAAACATTGTATGCGCTTATTCTGTACTGGATTTTGAGATTTAGAGTTCTCCAACTTACTGAAGTTCAATTTTGACGCTATGGCACTGAGTAAGTCAACAACTATATCATTTTCTCCGGTTATAGAAGTTAGTATTCATTTTCCCGCTAATGCACGTTTCTCAAAGGGTGTTTATACGTGTTTATAAAGTTATTTTTATTCCAAAAAAATTATATTGTTCACAAATATTTATTGAATTTCCGTGTCCTATCCATAGGACATTGGGCACATATGTAGTATTCATTCAATTTCGTATTTTGAAGTAGCCAACATGTATATTCTCGTGGTGAGGTTATGTTCGTTTGTTTACATTGTTTTACACAACTTTGATTGTTTGTCTGTTCATTTAGGGCAATATTTTCGCACAACTGCCGAGCTTACTGAATATTTAGAAGAATTAGATGATTCAGAGTTCGAAGATCATGTGGTGGACGATAAAGGTTACATTTCGTTGAACATTATTCCACCAGAAGCTGATGCAGTTAGCGATAATGAACATGTTGATGATGAAGTAATTTGTGGTGAATCGGAGTCAGATGGTCTGAAAAAGGATGTGGCTGGAACAATTGAAATAATTGGACCCGACGAAGATCTTGACGATCTAATATTGCCTCTTTCATCACAATCCACTGAATCTATAGGCAATAAACAGCAAGAAGAACAGAAAGTTCGGTATCATCCTAAATGGAAGAAGGTAATGCTAACTGTAAAAATATTGTGAAGAATCCAAATAAGGTATCACCTGAGAAAATGGAAAATATCAAAAAAGATCTTGCCGGAAAAAGTATTCCTGAGTTATTTTTGTCTATGATCGATCCTCTCTTAGATCACATTTTAGAACAGACGATACTTTACAGTACTCAGAAAAATGACCATAGCTTTTCTTTGACCAAAGAAGAATTACTGAATTTTATTGGAATTTTCTTATTCAGTGGCTATCACATATTACCGAGAGAGAGGATGTATTGGGATCGTTCACCTGATTGTCATATAGATATTGTGTCCAATTGTATGTCAAGAAACAGATTTCAAATGATCAAAAAATTCATACATTTTAATGATAATGCTAATATTGACAAATCAGATAGGTATTATAAAGTTAGACCTCTTTATGATATTACTAACCAGCAGCTACTCAAATATGACGTTTTCAGTGAATATCTTTCAATTGATGAAAGAATGGTAAAATATTTTGGAAGGCATTCACTAAAACAATATATGAGAGGTAAGCCAGTAAAATTTGGCTACAAACTTTGGATGCTGTGCAGTTATGATGGTTATCCTTTTCGCATAATACCTTACCAGGGCCAGTCAGAAAAAAAGAACATACCTTTGTCCACTAGAGTAGTTGAATCTCTCTTAGAATGTGTTCGTAGACCAGATGAACACGCCATTTACATGGACAACTTCTTTTCTTCGTATGAACTTTTTGTGACATTGAAAGAGAAGGGATTCTTTGCCACAGGAACAGTGAGAGAGAACAGAGTAGGAAAATGCCCTTTGCAATCTTCAGCGTCAATGAAGAAAGAAAAACGAGGCGCAATGGACAAGTGTTTTGATGCAAAACATGAAATCGGAATTGTAAGGTGGCATGATAATAGAGTTGTGACCGTCGTCACAAATTTTGAATCACTTGATGCAAAAGATGAAATTGAAAGAAGATCCAAGGGTTCCAGGAAAAATATTCCAATACCAGCATGCATCAAATCCTACAACCAATATAAAAATGGAGTAGATCTCTTCGACTCTCTCATGTCAGCCTATGAAACTAGAATCAATGGGAAGAAATGGTATTTCTCGTTGTTCACAAATGTTTTGGACACAATGGTGGTTGCATCCTGGAAGTTATACAAATTTGCAGAACTTGGAAAAAATGATCAACTGATGTTTCGAAGAGAGTAAGTTTTGTAAGATATATACCGTTAATTTGAACTATATTTAACATAATTAATCTTAAATATTATAATTTTACAGGTTAGCTTCGTTCCTTCTTTCGAGGAACGTCAATGAAAAGCCTAAAACAGGACCTCAGGTGAAAAAACTGTGCCTCAATAGTTCTCGCTATGACAATATAGGGCATATAATTATAAAAAATCCATCTGGGAAACAATTAAGATGTGGTTACTGCCAAAAAGGCAAGCCCACAACAATGTGCATAAAATGTAAAAGAGGATTGTGCACAAAATGCTTTGAGCCATACCATAAGGGTCAGTAGAAATAAAAGTCTGAAAATTATACATTTGATCCCAATGTCCTATGTATAGGACAGGCATTATTTCATAACCTGGATATCATATTTCCTCAAATCCTTCAAAATTGTAATCAAGTTACTCATTTGAAGCAAATATATCACGAACATCACAAAAAATTACGATTTACTAATTACGGGGCTAAATGGGTTAAAATACCAGTCTTAAATACGAATCCAAACAGAGAAGTACTCATCTGCAGTGCAGATTTTGCAGTGTGTATAGTTTAGGAGACAGCCAGTCAAAGATGACCGTATTTTACAAATACTGAAAATATACTGAAAAGAGGGAAACCATCTGAAAGCCGTATTTTTCGTCCAAATGAGGCAAATGATATTTTTGAATGTACTTACTATCCTGAACGCGACAGTGCTTCCAGAATTGCAAAATTCTTCATTTGCAGTGCAGATTTCGCAGGGTGTATAGTTTAGGATATACAGCCAGTCAAAGATGACCCTATTTTATAAATATTGAAAATATACTGAAAAGAGGAAAACCGTCTGTAAGCCGTATTTTCGTCCGAATGAAGCAAATTTTATTTTTGAATGTACTCACACTCCTGAACGCGACGTTGCTTTTAAAATTGCAAAATTCGCATTAGCTTAGGACGTATGACCGTTTAAAGCTAATCCTGAATAATCGAAAAATTCGTAATACCCCCCTGTTGAACTTTTCAAATTTCGACTGGACACCGAAACTTCTGAAAACTAGCGCCATAAATCGAAATTAATCGCGATTACATGGGCGAAGATCATTTCCTCCCTTAGGCTTCGTTTTCTTGAAATTCGCAAAAACGTTCATAAAAAACCCAGTTTCAGCCCAAAAAGCAACGTATATTGCTGCCGTTCTTCTTACGTTTTCCATACTTAAAATACCAGTCGTAAGTACGAAACCAAACAGAAGAGTACCCTTCATCTGCAGTGCAGATTTCGCAGGGTGTGTAGTTTACGAGATACAGCCAGTCAAAGATGACCGTAGATTACAAATCGTAAAAATATACTGAAAAAAGAGGAAAACCGTCCGTAAGCCGTCTTTTCGTCCGAGTGAGGCAAATGAGGATATTTTTGAATGTACTCACTCTCCTGAACGCGACGGTGCTTTTAGAATTGCAAAATTCGCATTAGCTTTGGAGATACGAGTGTTTAAAGGCAATGTTGAAAAATCGAACAAATTGTAATACCCCCCTGTTAAACTTTTCAAATTTCGACCGGATACCGAAACTTCTGAAAACTAGCGTAATAACTCAAAACTTAATGGCGATTACAATGGTGAAGATCATTTTTCTACCTGAGGCTACGATTTCTTTAAATTCGCAATAACGTGCATATAAAAACGAAATTTTAGCCCAAAAAGAAACGTATATTGCTGCCGTTCTTCTTACGTTTCTCATACTCAAAATACCAATCGAAAATACGAAACCAAACAGAAGAGTACTCTTCATCTGCAGAGCAGATTTCGCAATGTCTATAGTTTAGGAGATACAGCCTAAAAACCAGTTTTTTTATGAACGTTTTTGCGAATTTAGAGAAAACGAAGCCTCAGGGAGAAAAATGATCTTCACCATTGTAATTGCCATTACATTTCGAGTTATGACGCTAGTTTTCAGAAGTTTTGTTGTCCGCTCAAAATGGGAAAAGTTCAACAGGGGGGGGGTACGAATTTTTCAATTTTTCAGGATTGGCTTTAAACGCTCATATGTACTAGGTTAATGCGAATTTTGCAACTCTAAAAGCACCGTCGCGTTCAGGAGAGTCAGTACATTCACAAATATCTCCATTTGTCTCATGCGGACGAAAAATACGGCTTACAGACGGTTTTCCTCTTTTCAGTATATTTTCAATATTTGTAAAATACGGTCATCTTTGACTGGCTGTATCTCCTAAACTATGCACCATGTGAAATCTGCACCGAAGATGAAGAGTACTCTTCTATTTGGTTTCGTATTTACGACTGGTATTTTAAGTATGCGAAACGTAAGAAGAAGGCAACAATTTACGTTGTATTTTGGGCTAATACTGCGTTTTTTATGAACGTTTTTGCAATTTTCAAGAAATCAAATTCTCAGGGAGAAAAACGATCTTCATGATTTTAATCGCTATTAAATTCGAGTTATGATGCTAGTTTTAAGAAGTTTCAGTGTCCACTCGAAATTTGAAAAGTTCAACAGGGGGGGGGGGTTAAAATGAATTTTTTGATTTTTCAGGATTGGCTTTAAACGCTCATATGTCCTAAGCGAATGCGAATTTTGCAATTCTAAAAGCACCGTCGCGTTCAGGAGAGTGAGTACATTCAAAAATATCCTGATTTGCCTCATGCGGACGAAAAATACGGTTTCCTTTTTTGAGTATATTTTAAATATTTGTAAAATACGGTCATCTTTGACTGGCTGTATCTCCTAAACTATACACCATGTGAATTCTGCACTGCAGATGAAGAGTACTCTTCTGTTTGGTTTCGTATTTACAACTGGTATTTTAAGTATGAGAAACGTAAGAAGGACCGCGGCAATATACGTTGCTTTTTGGTCTAAAACTGCGTTTTTTTTTGAACGTTTTTGTGAATATCAAGTAAACGAAGCCTCAGGGAGAAAAATGATCTTCACCATTGTAATCGCCACTAAATTCGAGTTATGACGCTAGATTTCAGACTTTTCGGTGTCCGGTCGAAATTTGAAAAGTTCAACAGGTGGGGGGTTAAATTAAGTTTTCGATTTTTCAGGATTGGGTTTAAACGCTCATATTTCCTAGGCTGATGCGAATTTTGCAAATCTAAAAGCACAGTCGCGTTCAGGAGAGTGAGTACATATAAAAATATCATTTGCCTCATTCGGACCAAAAAGTCGGCTTATAGACAGTTTTCCTCTTTTCAGTATTTTTTCAATATATGTAAAGTACGGCCATCTTTGACTGGCTGTATCTCCTGAACTACACACCCTGCGAAATCTTGACTGCAAATGAAAAGTACTCTTCTGTTTGGTTTCTTATTTACGACTGGTATTTTAAGTTTGAGAAACGTAAGAAAATCGGCAGCAATATACGTTGCTTTTTGAATAGAGGAAAACCGTCTGTAAGCCGTATTTTTTGTCCGCATGAGACAAATGAGGATATTTTTGAATGTACTAACTCTCTCGAACGCGACGGTGCTTTTAGAATTGCAAAACTCGCATTAGCTTAGGACATATGAGCGTTTAAAGCCAATCCTGAAAAATCGAAAAAATCATTTTACCCCACCCCCTGTTGGACTTTTCAAATTTCGATCAGACACCGAAACTTCTGAAAACTAGCCTAGTAACTCGAACTTTAATGGCGATTACAATGGTGATGATCATTTCCCCCCTGAGGCTTCGTTTTCGTGAAATTCGCAAAAACGTTCATAAAAAACGAAGCTTTAGTCCAAAAAGCAACGTATATTGCTTCCGTTTTTCTTACGTTTTCCATACTTAAAATACTAGTCGTAAATACAAAACTAAACAGAAGAGTACTCTTCATCTGCAGTGAAGATTTCGCAGGGTGTATAGTTTAGGAGATACAGCCAGTCAAAAGTGACCGTAGTTTACAAATATTAAAAATATACTGTAAAAAGAGGAAAACCATCCGTAAGCCGTATTTTCGTCCAAATGAGGCAAATGATATCTTTGAATGTACTCACTCTCCTGAACGTGACGGTGCTAGTAGAATTGCAAAATTCGCATTCGCTTAGGAGATAGGAGCGTTTGAACCAATCCTAAAAAATCGAAAAATTCGTAATACTCCCTCTGTTGGACTTTTAAAATTTCGAGCGGACACCGAAACTTCTGAAAACTACCGTCATAACTCGAAATTTAATAACGATTACAATGGTGAAGATCATTTTTCTCCCTGAGGCTTAGTTTTCTTTAAATTCGCAAAAACCTTCATTAAAAACGCAGTTTTAGCCCAAAATGCAACGTATATTGCTGCGGTTCTTCTTACGTTTCTCATACTTAACATACCAGTCGTAAATACGAAACCAAACAGAAGAGTACTCTTCTTCATAGTGAAGATTTCGCAGGGTGTATAGTTTAGGAATACAGCCAGTCAATGATGACCGTATTTTACAAATATTGAAAATATACTGAAAAGAGGAAAACCGTCTGTAAGCCGTATTTTTCGTCCGCATGAGGCAAATGAGGATATTTTTGAATGTACTCACTCTCCTGAACGCGACGGTGTTTTTAGAATTGCAAAATTCGCATTCGCTTAGGAGATATGAGCGTTTAAACCAATCCTGGAAAATCGAAATAAAACGAATACCCATCTGTTTAACTATTTAAATTTCGACCGGACACCGAAACGTCTGAAAACTAGCGCCATAACTCGAAATTTAATGGCGATTACAATAATGATAATTTTACTCCCAGAGGCATCGATTTCTTTAAATTCGCAAAAACGTTCATAAAAAACGCAGTTTTAACCCAAAAAGCAACGTATATTGCTGCGGTTCTTCTTACGTTTCTCATACTTAAAATACCAGTCGTAAAAACGAAACCAAACAGAAGAGTACAACATCTGCAGTGCAGATTTCGCAGGGTGTATAGTTTAGAAGATACAGCCAGTCAAATATGAGCGTATTTTACAAATATTAAAGATATACTGAAAAAAGGAAAACCGTCTGTAAGCCAGTTTTATCGTCCGAATGTGGCAAATAATATTTTTGAATGCACGCACTCTCCTGAACGCGACGGTGCTTTTAGAATTGCAAAATTCGCATACGCTTAGGAGATAGGAGCGTTTAAACCAATCCTGAAAAATAGAAAAAATCGTAATACCCTCCCTGTTGAACGTTTCAAATTTCCACCGGAGTATTTTTCGTTCGAATAAAGTAAATACGGTGTGTTCTGAAAGTTTTTAAAATTTTGAAGGAATATTTTGCCCCTTGAATTGAAAAACGGCATAAAGTTTCAGAGATATAGGATGTTAAAACCAATGCCTATTTATTCTGAAGTACGAAAAAGTACAACGACGGCGAAGAGCTATTTTCCATGCGAGGCTGTGTTTTCTGTAAATTTTGGAAAAATTTATGAAACTATAGGCTAAACATTCGTTTATAGAGCATATTCTGAAGAATCTTTAATGCAAATTTCAGCGTCGTAGGGCAATTTGTTTAGGAGATACAGCCAATTAAATATTTGAAGTGGTTACAACATATGGAAAAATTCTCGATTGAAAAATGTTGTCTGGAGGGAGTATTTTACGTTTGAATAAAGTAAATACGGTGTATTCTGAACGTTTTTAAAATTTTGAAGCAGGATTCTGCCCCTGGAATTGAGGAACGGCTTACAGTTTAGGAGATATAGGAATTAAAACCAATCCTCATTTCTTCTGGAGTACGTATAAGTTCAACGACGTCGTAGAGCCATTTTCCATGCGAAGCTGTGTTTTCTGGAAATATAGGAAAAACTTATGAAACCATAGGCTAAATATTCTTTTAGAGAGCATATTAGGAAAAATCCTCCATGCAAATTTCAGCCTCTTTCAGCCTCATACTTTCGGAGATTCGCCCAATTAAAGATTTGATGTGGTTTCAACACATGAAAAAATTTCTCGATTAAAAAACTGTTGTCTTGAGAAAGTATTTTCTTTTCTAAAAAAGTAAATAACAGTGTATTCTGAAAATTTTAAAATTTTCAAGGAGGATTTTGCCAATGCAATTGAAAAACGGCTTACAGTTTCGGTGATATAGGTTTTTAAAACCAATCTTGTTTTCTTCTGAAGTACGTAAAAGTTCAACGACAACGAAGGGCCATTTTCCATGCGAGGTTGTATTTTCTGTAAATATATGAAAAATTTATGAAACAATAGGCTAAAAATTCGTTTATAGAGCGTATTCTGAAAAATCGTCCATGCAATTTTCCGCGCCGTAGGGCCATTAGTTTAGGAGATACAGCCCGCTAAGATTTAGTGTGGTGCCAACACATGAAAAAATTTCTCGATTGAAAAATGGGGTCAGGAGGGAGTATTTTTCGTTCGAATAATGTAAATAACGGTGTATTCTGAAAGTTTTTAAAATTTTGAAAAAGAGTTTTGCCCCTGGAATTGAGAAACGGCTTACAGACTAGGAGACATGGGGTTCTAAAACCAATCATTATTTCTTCTGTTGTACGTAAAAGTTCAACGACGGCAAGGAGATATTTTCCATGCCAGGCTGCGTTTTCTGTAAATTTAGGAAAAATATATGAAACCATAGAATAAAAAATCGTTTATACAGCATATTCTAAAAAATCATCCATGCAAATTTCAGCGTCGTAGAGCCAATAGTTTAGGAGACACAGCAAAATAAAAATTTGATGGGGTTTAAACAATACAAAAAATTCCCAATTGAAAATAGCGCCTGGAGGGAGTATTTTTCGCTCGAATAAAGTAAATAACGGTGTGTTCTGAATAATTTTAAAATTTTGAATAAGGATTTTACCACTGGAATTGAGAAACGGCTTACGGTTTAGGAGATATAGATTTTTAAAACCAATCCTCCTTTCTTCAGAAGTACGTAAAAGTTCAGCAACGGCGAAGAGCCATTTTCCATGCGGGCTGTGTTTTCTGTAAATTTAGGAAAAATTTTTAAAACCATAGGCTAAAGATTAGTTTATTGAGCATATTCTGAAAGAACCATCTATGCAAATTTCACCGTCGTATGGCAATTAATTTAGGAGATTCAGCCAATTAAAGATTTGATGAGGTTTCAACACATGATGAAATTTCTCGATTGAAAACTGGCGTATGGAGGGTGTAATTTTCGTTGCATTAAAGTAAATAACGGTGTATTCTAAAAGGCGAGATTTTGCCCCTGGAATTGACAAATGGCTTTCAGTTTAAAACATATAGGATTTTAAAACCAAACCTTGTTTCATCTTAATTACGTAAAAATTGAACGACGGCGAAGAGTTATTTTCCATGCGAGGGTGTGTTTTCTGTAAATTTAGAAAAAACAATATTAAACCATAGGCTAAAAATTCGTTTATTGAGCATATTCTGAAAAATCTTCCATGCAAATTTCAGCGTCGTAGGGCCAATAGTTTTAGAGATACAGCCAATTAAAAATTTTAATGTTGTTTCAGCACATGAAAAAATTTCTCAATTGAAAAATGTTGTCTGGAGGGAGTATTTTTCGTTCGAACAAGGTAAATAACTGTGCATTCTGAATGTTTTTAAAATTTTGAAAGAGGATTTTTCCCTGGAATTGTGAAACAGCTTACAGTTTAGGAGAAATAAGATTTTAAAACCAATCCTTATTTCTTCTGAAGTACGTAAAAGTTCAACCAATGCGAAAAGCCATTTTCCTTGCAAGGTTTTTTTTGTAATTTTAAAAAAATGTTTAAAACCATAGACTAAAAATTCGTTAATAGAGCGTATTCTGAAAAATCTTCCATGCAATTTTCAGCGTCGAAGGGCCATTAGTTTAGGAGATACAGCCAATTAAATATTTGATGTCGTTTCAACACATGAAAAAAAAATTTCATTGAAAAATGGCGTCTGGAGGAAGTATTAATCGTTCGAATAAAGTAAATACGGTGTGTTCTGAAAGTTTTTAAAATTTTGAAGAAATATTTGGCCCCTGGAATTGAAAAACGGCTGACAGTTTCGGAGATATAGGATTTTAAAACCAATGCTTATTTATTCTGAAGTACGAAAAAGTACAACGACGGCGAAGAGCTATTTTCCATGCGAGGCTGTGTTTTCTGTAAATTTTGGAAAAATTTATGAAACTATAGGCTAAACATTCGTTTATAGAGCATATTCTGAAAAATCTTTAATGCAAATTTCACGTCGTAGGGCCATTTGTTTAGGAGATACAGCCAATTAAATATTTGAAGTGGTTTCAACACATGGAAAAATTTCTCGATTGAAAAATGTTGTCTGGAGGGTGTATTTTACGTTTGAATAAACTAAATAACTGTGTATTCTGACAGTTTTTAAAATTTTGAAGCAGGATTTTCCCTCTGGAATTGAGGAACGGCTTACAGTTTAGGAGATATAAGAAATTTAAAACCAATCCTTATTTCTTCTGAAGTACGAATAAGTTCAACGAAGGCGAAGAGCCTTTTTCCATGCGAGGCTAGGTTTTCTGAAAATAAAGGAAAAAACTCTGAAACCATAGGCTAAATGTTCGTTTATAGAGCATATTATGAAAAATCCTCCATGCAAATTTCAGCCTCGTAGCGCCAATAATTTCGGAGATACAGCCAATTAAAGATTTGATGTGGTTTCAACAAATGAAAAATTTTTCGATTAAAAAACTGTCGTCTTGAGAAAGTATTTTCTTTTCGAGAAAAGTAAATAACGGTGTATTCTGAAAATTTTAAAATTTTCAACAACGATTTTACCCCTGGAATTGAGAAAAGGCTTACAGTTTCGGTGATATAGGTTTTTAGAGCCAATCTTGTTTTCTTCTGAAGTACGTAAAAGTTCAACGACAACGAAGGGCCATTTTCCATGCGAGGTTGTGTTTTCGGTAAATATATGAAAAATTTATGAAACCATAGGCTAAAAATTCGTTTAAAGAGCGTATTCTGAAAAATCGTCCATGCAATTTTCCGCGCCGTAGGGCCATTAGTTTAGGAGATACAGCCCGCTAAGATTTAGTGTGGTATCAATACATGAAAAAATTTCTCGATTGAAAAATGGCGCCTGGAGGGAGTATTTTTCGTTCGAATAATGTAAATAACGGTGTATTCTGAAAGTTTTTAAAATTTTGAAAAAGGGTTTTGCCCCTGGAATTGAGAAACGGTTTACAGTTTAGGAGACATGGGGTTCTAAAACCAATCATTATTTCTTCTGTAGTACGTAAAAGTTCAACGACGGCAAAGAGATGTTTTCCATGCCAGGCTGCGTTTTCTGTAAATTTAGGAAAAATATATGAAACCATAGAATAAAAAATCGTTTATACAGCATATTCTAAAAAATCATCCATGCAAATTTCAGCGTCGTAGAGCCAATAGTTTAGGAGACACAGCAAAATAAAAATTTGATGGGGTTTAAACAATACAAAAAATTCCCAATTGAAAATAGCGCCTGGAGGGAGTATTTTTCGCTCGAATAAAGTAAATAACGGTGTGTTCTGAATGTTTTTAAAATTTTGAAGCAGGATTTTACCACTGGAATTGAGAAACGGCTTACGGTTTAGGAGATATAGATTTTTAAAACCAATCCTCCTTTCTTCAGAAGTACGTAAAAGTTCAGCGACGGCTAAGAGCCATTTTCCATGCGAGGCTGTGTTTTCTGTAAATTTAGGAAAATAGTCATTAGGTGATAATGTAAATGTGAATGTATATAGTCATTAGGTGATAATAGCTAGTGAAAAAAACAAAAGGTTACGAGTCCAGGGAATTAATAGATCGGCGTCCAATCCAAGGAATTTTTTCTCTGTAACTAATAAAGTCTGCGAAAAAAAATTCCGACCCAAGTATGGGAGAGATTGTAACGTCACAGCATTCCCTTGTCGTCGGACCGCACAAGGCGCGGGCCGGGGCGTGGGAGGGGGAGGTCCAGATGTGGGGCTGGCGGGGCGTCCGGAGCGACCGCTCCGAGGGTGGAAGCCAGCGGGGAACATCCGGCGGTCAGCTAGCGTAGAAGGACGGGTGAGGACAGATCGTCTGCAGCTGGTCGGCGGACCCCTTTGTGCGCCCGGCATAAAAACTCGGTAATGAGGTGACGCGGCCCGCGGGTCTTCAGCGTGTGAGGTCTGCCACGTGACTCCTCGCTGGAGACGCCGGTGGAGTGTTGGCGATTGGGCATTCGAGTTTGGGCCGAATCGCGGTGCCGAGGCATATGCTGATCTGTGAGGGGGAGTCGCAGGTTGCGAGCGTGGCTACAGCAGATGCCAGTTGCTTTTAAAATTGCAAAATTCGCAAAATTGCAAAATTTAGGAAAATTTATAAAACCATAGGCAAAAAATTCGTTTATAGAGCATATTCTGAAAAACCTTCCATGCAAATTTCAGCGTGTAGGGCCATTTGTTTAGGAGATAGAGCCCAATAAGATTTGATGTGGTTTCAACACATGAAAAATTTATCGATTGAAAAATGGCGTCTGGAAGGAGTATTTTCTTTTCGAAAAAAGTAAATACCGGTATATTCTGAAAGTTTTTAAAATTTTGAAGTAGGATTTTGCCCCTGGAATTGTGAAACGGCTTACTGTTTTGGAGATATAGGTTTTTAAAACCAATCTTGTTTTCTTCTGAATTACGTAAAAGTTCAACGACAACGAAGGGCCATTTACCATGCGATGTTGTGTTTTCTGTAAATATAGGAAAAATTTATGAAACCATAGGCTAAAAATCGTTTATAGAGAGTATTCTGAAAAATCGTCCATGCAATTTTCAGCGCCATAGGGCCATTAGTTTAGCAGATACAGCCCATTAAGATTTAATGTGGTTTCAACACATGAAAAAATTTCTCGATTGAAAAATGACGTCTGGAGGGAGTATTTTTCGTTCGAATAATGTAAATAAGGGTGTATTCTGAAAGTTTTGAAAATTTTGAAAAAGGGTTTTCCCCTGGAATTTAGAAACGGCTTACAGTTTAGGAGACATAGGATTTTAAAACCAATCCTTATTTCTTCTGTAGTACGTAAAAGTTCAACGACGGCAAAGAGATATTTTCCATGCGAGGATGCGTTTTCTGTAAATTTTGGGAAAAATATATGAAACCATAGGCTAAAAATCGTTTATAGAGCGTATTCTGAAAAATCGTCCATGCAATTTTCAGCGCCGTAGGGCTATTAGTTTTGCCCCTGGAATTGAGAAACGGCTTACAGTTTCTATTATATATAGGTTTTTAAAACCAATCTTGTTTTCTTCTCAAGTACGTAAAAGTTCAACGACAACGAAGGGCCATTTTCCATGTGAAGTTGTGTTTTATGTAAATTTAGGAAAAATTTATGAAACCATAGGCTCAAAAGTCATTTATAGAGCATATCCTGAAAAATCTTCCATGCAAATTTCAGCGTCGTAAGGCCAATAGTTTAGGAGATACAGCCAATTAAAGATTTGATGTGGTTTTACACATGAAAAATTTTCTCGATTGAAAAATTGCCTCTGGATTGAGTATTTTTCGTTCGAATAAAGTAAATAACGGTGTATTCTGAAAATTTTTAAAATTTTTAAAATTTTCAAGGAGGATTTTGCGCCAAAAATTGAGAAACGGCTTACAGTTTAGGAGATATAGGTTTTTAAAACCAATTCTTTTTTTTTCTGAAGTACGTAAAAGTTCAACGACGGCGAAGAGCCATTTTCCATTCGAGGCTGTGTTTTCTGTAAATTTAGAAAAAAAATTATGAAACCATAGGCTAAAAATTTCGTTTATAGAGCATATTCTGAAAAATCATCCATGCCAATTTCAGCATCGGAGGGCTAATAGTTTAGGAGATACAGTCAATTTAAGATTTGATGTGGTTTCATACACATGAAAAAATTTCTCGATTGAAAAATGGCGTCTGGAGGGAGTATTCTTCGTTCGAGTAAAGTAAATAGCGGAGTATATTGAATGTTTTTAAAATTTTGAAGGAGGATTTTGCCCCTGGAATTGAGAAACGGCTTACAGTTTCGGAGATATAGGATTTTAAAACCAATCCTTTTTTTTAAATTATTTATTTAAGGTCGCCTTATAAACAGCTAGGTCATTGGCGACCACAGTTACAAAAATACAGTATTTACAAATTCACATACTAGTTACACATTTTCATGGGATACACATACACAAATCCTAAATCTAGATGTTATTCATAGGGCAGACAATGTATAGTCTTTAGATAAATACTATTTAGCATATTAAATTTGGTGAGGAGTTCTATAATTTTCTTTTGATCGGAATAAGAATTTAATATACAGTAGAGATTATCATTGATGTTAAGGTTTGTTCTCACAGTCGCCATCGCGTGGCAATCAACTATAATATGCATCGTGGAAACTGGGAGTCCGCAATTTGGGCAAGGATCAGGAGCAGCCTTTTTAATTAGGTAGCTGTGACTGAGTTTAAAATGTCCTATACGGAGTCTGGTTATAACCACTTGATGTCTTCTGCTAAGTCTAATGGAAGTGATGGGAGAGTCCTCGATATTCTTCCTAACTGCTTCTAATTTGGAAGGCAACATTTTCCAGTTCCGGTCCCAAAGCTTCTTAACTGCAAGTAAGAGGTAGATTTTAAAGTCAGGGAGTGTGCCGCCAGCTTCAGTATCAATTTCGGGGAGAGAGATTGCTGCCTTCGCAGCTGCATCCGCTTCTTCATTACTTGAATGCCTATATGAGAAGGAAGCCAAGCTATTGTAACGCGATATCCTTTAAGGAAATAGTGATAAAGCTTTTCTTGGATTTCTTGGACCAGTGGATTTAAGGAATGTCGGTTTCGAATGGAGGATAGAACTGCTAGAGAGTCAGAAAAAATAACAATATCTGGGTTACATGGTCTTAGGATGCAAATATCAATAGCTTTGATAATAGCCCAAGCTTCACATGAGAATATGGAATAGAAATCCGGGAGACGATAAAGATTCGTAAGGGGTGGGATAATGGAAATAACAGCTCCACTAGATCTTGATTGTTGCTTCGATCCATCCGTGAAAAATTGGCTATGATTAGCAAATTTGTGCTGGAACTCCAAGATTAGTTGCTTAATGATATGTTTTGGGGTATCAGGATTTGTAAATTTGGTAGCTTCCGTATCGATTGACAAAGAGAAATGTTCCCAAGGGGGAAGAGGGTTGATTTACTCTTCATGATATCATGAGACTGAATGCCAAGTTCATCCCGGTACTTAGCAAGTCTAATACTTAGCGGTTTAGGATAGTTAGGATGATTTGCATAGTGGAGGGACTTGGAGAGGTTACAGATATAATTAAGTGTGGGATTAGGGGGACAACAATGAGTCGAGTAAGCAAATTTTAAGCACAGGAACTTTCTACGGAGGTCTAAAGGAAGGAGGCCCGCTTCAACTAGTAGGCTAGTACATGGGCTGGTCCTGAAGGCACCCAAACTTAGGCGGCATGCAGAGTTGATTATAGGGCCAAAGTTTTTAGTAAGTGGTTGCTGGCTGAACTATAAGCTACTACTCCATAATCTAACTTTGGTTGTGTCAACGACTTGTAAGAATTGATTAGGGAAGTAACATCTGATCCCCACATGTGTGAAGATAACATTTTGATTATGTTGAGTCCAACAGAGCAATCAGCTTTGAGGGTAGAAATGTGTGATTTCCACGAATGCTTATAGTCGAATGTTAAACCCAAAATTTTGCTGGTATTTGTTCTTCTTAGATTATGGTCACCAATTTTCAAAACTACTGAAGACTGGTTCAAAACTTTGCGAGATCTCGATAAAAACATAAATTCCGATTTCGTTTTTGACAAGATGAATCCTGACGACTTGGACCATTCATTAATTGTATTGAGGGTTTCTTGCATAATAGTTGTGATTAGATTAATATCTTTGCCGCTACAGAGGAGGGTGATATAATCAGCAAACAAAAATATTTTCACAGGAGGTTTTACAATATTACTCACTTCGTTTATGGCAATGAGAAATAATATCACACTTAATACTGATCCTTGAGTAAATCCATTTGACATCTAAACGTGCTGTGACGTCTTATCTTGAATACGGACCTGGAGAAATCTGTGTTCAATGAAGTACTTAATGAAAGCAAACATATTCCCCTTGATTGGCAATGTAGAAATGATAGAAGACTCTATTTTTGAACCATTTAGTAGGCCATCTCGAGATCAAGCAAAACGACCATCGCATGGTGGTGCATGCTAAGGGCATCACAGATTTCTAAATCCATTCACATTAAGTGGTCATTAATGAAGCGAAAAGTTCTGAAACCACTTTGGAAAGGAGACAAGAGGCTTTTTGATTCTAGTAACCATCTTAAACCAATTCTTAGTTCTTCTGAAGTACGTAAAAGTTCAACGACTGCGAAGAGACATTTACCATGCGAGGCTGTTTTCTGTATTTTTAGGAAAATTTGGTGCAGTGAAAAAGGGTTTTCATTCTTCGTTATGTTATTGATTTCTTTTTGTTTCATTGTGCTTCCCGTATTAGACTTTTCCTGGGTTGGAATTCTTTGGGATTTGGTCATTTAATACTTTTAATACACATACTCTTATTTGGACTCTTAGCATACTTATTTGGTAAATAGACTTGTTCACTCAGCAGATAATGTATTGAATCGCCAAGATATAATACATATTATATTGAACAGTTTACAAACTTCAATATGTACATATATTTGAAAATTGTTAAGTGCATTGTGCGCTAAATACGTATACATAAGTGTACACCCATACTTGCATATGCATTGATTGCTCCTTGTGTACACTATTCCATTTACATTTCGTCAGAAAGTTTGGTATGTTTGCAGAATTCTATATATTTTTTTGTATATAGGGGAGTCAAGGATTGAATCGAAATTCGTTCCTTGCAGATGTTTCTGTCTTGTTGTGAGAATTGAGGGCATTCGACAATTAGGTGTTGTAAGGTGTTTGGGATGCTGCAGATAGAGCAGATGGGAGGAGTATTCTTAGTTAACAGGTGAAGGTGCCTTAGTTAACAGTGGCCTGTTCTTATTCTTGATATAATGACTTGCTCCCTCCTACTTAATTTGTTGTTGAGTTTAAGGTTGTTGACATGCTCGATTTTCTTGTGAAGGATACTGGCTTTTTGATTTCTCCATATTTTGTCCCATTTTCCAAGAGATATTTTGTTAATGTACTTCAATCGTCAATTGTGTTGGATATGGTCAATACACTGTTTGAATCTCCACGTGCCCTATCATTGTCGGCTAATATACTGTTGTCATCTCCAATTGTTTCTTCTGTTTGGATCATTTCTATTGTGATGGATTTCCCTGCTTTTGTGATGTAGTATAGTTCTTGTCTGTTAATGGCCATTTCTGGTTTGAGATTTCTTTTAGATATATTGTGTATGGTACCGGGAGATTTTATGTAAATTATAAATCGGCTGCCCTTTATTTGGTTAGCCAGTTTAAATGCTAACATTAGTGAGCACATATCTGCAGTGGTCTTGCTGCAGAAAGAGTGAAGTTGATGTTTAATTTTGGTTTCCTGCTTAAAGATAACTGAATAGGTTTCGTTTTCATTTTTTATTCCGTTGGCATATATTCGAAGAGGGTTGCAACTTCCACTGGCGGGTTCAGCAGGTTGTAGATCCCGGGTTTTTGGTGTGAGGTTTGGATCCTCGACAGAAGTTGAAGCCAATTTGGTTAGTATTTCTGGTATGTCCACGGAGGAATATTGTGGATTCTTTTCTTTTCTGTTGGTGTTATCTGGAAACCGAGTTTTTGCACAAGTGTTTTAATTTTTGCATATAGGGGAATTATCTCGACTCTTCTTTGTAATCAGCTTGAAACACTGGATAAACATTGTGAAGTATTTATTGGGTTGATTGAAGCAGCAGCGTTGATGGCATATTTCAACATTGTCTTTCTGCGATGTGCTAGATTTAGTTCGTTGGATTCAATTAGAAAGCTTCCGATGGGGCTTGTGCGGTAGCAACCGGTACAGATTCTTAGGCCTTGGTTGTGTATAACGTCTAGTTTCTTGAGATCGTTCCATCAGGCAGAATCATAAATTACAGATCCATAATCTAATTTAGCTCTTACTATGGTTTTTTACGTTAGTAATAACAGGTTTTTATCTACACCCCAATTGTTGTGTGAGTGGCATTTTAGTATGTTGAGCCTTTTTTTACATTCGTCTGACAAGATCTGTATGTGAATTTTCCACGACAATTTTGAGTCAAAATGCATTCCCAGTATTTTTGTTCTCTCTACATACTTCAGATTGTGATCACCGAGCCTAAGTGTAGGCAGATTCTCTTCATTGTGCTTGGCGAATAATATGCATTCTGTTTTTTGGGCCGAGAATTTGAATCCTATTCTTTGGGTCCATTCATGAAGTCTGTTTAAGGAAACTTGCATGATTTGTTGGCTTGAAAAGATAGACTTGCCTTTACAGAAAACGGTGATGTCATTTGCATATTTTCTTGTAAACACAGGAGATTCGATATTTGCGTCTACGTCGTTAATTGCAAGAAGAAAAAGTGTGACGCTCATTACGGATCCTTGGGGTACTCCATTTTCTATCTTCTTTTCTTCAGAGAGGCAGCCGTTGATTCTTGTATATGCGTGTGTATGCTTATCAGGTGAGCTAAGGTTGAGTGGTTTGATCTGGAGCCAAATTGGTTATTGGATACAAATTTTTGAAAATCGAGAAACTACCTGAAAAACAACTTGTTGCACGTTAATGCGATAGGTCTGTAATTTTCACTTTTTGGTCTGTCCTTACCAGGTTTGGGTATTGGAACTACTATTGCAGTTCTCCATACTTAAGGAAATATGTTCTTGGTCCAGATTAAGTAATATATTTTCAAAAGGGCTTCGTTTCCCCCTGTGGGTAATTGTTTGATGAGTATATTGGGGATTCCATCGGGGCCTGTCGATGAATTTTTGGTAATATCAATAATTGAGGTGATTTCCTTTAGGGAGATGGGGTCGTTTAAATGATATTGAGAACCGATGTCTTGATGACTATTAAATTAAATCTCTTTTTCTTCTTCTGCTTTATACTGAAGAAAATCAGCAGTATAATTTTGGGAGCTGGAGTTTTTTGTAAATTTGTCGGACAATATGTTTGCGATGCAGTAAGGTTCTGCAATCATTTTATTGTCATTCCGTAGGAATGGAATTGAATTGCACAATTTGCTTCCTTTTATGGCATTAATCTTATTCCAGCAGTCTTTAATGTTGTTTGATGCTGAAATAGATGACACAAAGACAGTCCAAGATTTAGCTTTGCTCTCTTTGGTGATCCTTCTTGCCTTAGCTCTCATTTTTTTGTACTCAATCTTGTTTTCTAAAGTGTTGTGTTTTTTATACTTCTTAATAGCTCTTTTATATCTTTTTATTGCGTCACTGCATTCATCGTTCCACCAGGGAACTGATCTTATTTGTAGGCCTGGTGTATTTAATGGTTTCATATGTAGCTTTTGTTATGACATTTGAGAAGGAGTGAATGAAACAGTCGATATCATCGTTTTCTTCAAATATATCTTGCTGATTTAAGAGCTTGCTAATACATTTTTGGTATTGTTTCCAATTTGCTTTGTCGTAATTCTATTTGAGAGATCCTGGAAAGCCATTAGGAATACTGTGGAGGCAGTCCATGTACAGGAGTATTGGGAAGTGATCATTGTCGTGTAGCTGTGAACACACCGGTTGCATTTTGGGACAATTGCAGTGGAACATAAGGTAAGATCTATTGCACTGAGATGTCCGTTGCTCATATTAAAATGAGTGGGTTGTCCATTGTTCAAGATTATTTGGTGCCCTTCATCAATAATATTTTCCATATGGCGTCCTCTTGCGTCGGATTTGTTTGATCCCCATATTGTGTTATGGCTGTTGAAGTCGCCAAGGGATAAAAGGTTTTGGAAGTTGTTTAATCAGATCTTTAATTTCATTAGCATCGAGAGAGTGGCTATTGGGAAGGTAAATATTACATACACTGATTGTTGCTGGGGCTCGGATTTTAATAGCTACAGCTTCAATCTCTGTTTGTATGTCAATTTGTTCTGCAGGCAGGTATTCTTTTGCAAAAATGGCAACACCACCGCTAGCTATATCGGAGTAATGACGGTTTTTGTTGTAGCATTTGAAAAATTAAAAAATTTGCCTTTGCTGTTTGCCTTGAAGTTAGTTTCCTGAATGCAGATTATTTCGGGCTTGTGATTTTGGCAGAGTAATTGTAGCCTTTCATATCTTGTATAGAAACTATTTGCATTCCATTGTAGAATGTTCATTTTAGTTTTGAGAAGTGTTCGGTTCAGATATTTCCCTTGTGGTGGCTACATTTTGTAGTAGATTTGCTTTATCTTGTTGGTAAGTCTTTTTGGATTCTTGCAGACAAATATTGGCCAAGTCAACCTTGTTGTATAATGGTTGTGGATACCCAGGTCAACAATGGTATCCAGTGGTATTCCTTAGAAGTGTCTTCGTTTGTTTGCTTGAATTTTATTTAATAATGGCAGGTTGGTGTTTATCATGAGGCTTCTAGTAAAAAAAGAATTTAGTGTCAGATTGTTTCCATACTAGATTCTGAGTCGGATGTGTCCAGGGACCGAAAAGATATTGAATACCGGTAAAAAATACCGGTATAATACCGGTATTTTCCATACCTTTTTCAAATACCTTTATTCTTTTATACCAGTAAAATACCTCTATAGGACGTCTATACCGGTATGGACGTCCATAAAGGTTATACCGGTATTATACCGGTATTTTCAATGAAGAAATATAGCTTACCATCCATACATGTTGAAAAAATAGGTTACTTTAGTTAATAATATCTCACAAAATGTTTATTAATCAAATATCATTTCATAATTGTTATTTATTGTTTAAATTATTATTTTGTATATATATATATATATATATATATATATATATATATATATATATATAACAACTGTATTAAATTCTATTCTTATTATTGTAAATGTTTTGTTTTCGGGCGTTTACGTTTTGCATACGTTGTATGTATTGAAAACCTCCCTTAATTTAAACTTCGGAAAAGTTGAAATATGAAATAATAATTATTGATTCCATTGAAGAGAACCTTTTCGTAGTGTCCTTCATCGAGCTATCTCCCATCTGACCTGAGAGATGACCTAAGCCTGTCTTTGTATTTCGCACATGGAGAGGCTGTCAACGTATGCGCCGGCCGTAGGCGTAGGACCGTTTCTTCCCTCCCCGCCCCTCCTTCGGCGAACTGAGGAAGCGTTGACACCTTGAGATAATCACGAACGCTCAGGCTTTCAGGCCCAGTTTTGTTATTGTCAAAAAATGATTTCCTTGTACTTCATTTCACTATTAAATCTTAATTATAGGTTAATAAATAGGGCTAAAATAAAACGTTATTTTCCTGGTTAATATGAAGGGTTTAATATATTTTGACATTAACTGCAAATATTGAGAAAATTTGTAATAAAAGTAAATTATTATGTTATTATTATTATATTACATTACTATTATTATTATTATTATTATTACTATTATTATTAGCTATTAACATCGCATGTGGGCAAGGGTTCCCTTCTACGCGGGTAGCTTACATTGTAAAATGCATCTGGAGGAGCCCACTTCGAGAAGAGTGTTTCTTCCTTAATAATAAGAAATATATACTAACATTATTAATTAATAAAAAAGAGTTTATCAATATTAACATTTTTACTTTTTAATTAAAATTAACATTTAATTTAAATAAGAATAGTTAATGTCTATTAGCATTCAATGTCAATTTTTAATATTGTTTTAGTTATAATGAATAATTATATATAATTTATATATATATATATATATATATATATATATATATATATATAATTATTAATTATGGTGCAGAATAAGGAAACTGGGCCAACTGAAAAAAATATTTTCGGGAATGTTAGTGATACGATCAAATTTAAGCAAATAATCGTATTTAGTGATAAACACAGACGTGCAAAAAGGAAGTTTGGTATGCGTGGGAAGACTCATTTATGGATAAGAAGACACGTTTCTCCATTTTTTATCGCTACTAGAAAGGACAAGATTTATACGGAGAAATTCCATAAATGTTCAACACAATGACGTGTCGCCAAGCTCTGCGCCCGAACGTGAGGTCCAAGGTCAGCGAACGAGCTCGTGTTGATGTCTGCGAAAGACCGTTGGCTGGTCCCTCCGTCTGACGACAGAACTCGACTTCCCAGTCAACGGCAGAACTCGACCTAGCTAGAATATGTGTCGAAAATCCGCCACCCTCGGGACTCGAACCCTAGGACCTCCCGGTCAGAAACTCTGCCGTGTAAATAGTTGTTTCCTCTGAGCCATCTCAGCGGAAAAAAATCACAATGAATTTCCCCCAAATACCTGTATGATTCTACTGAAATACCGGTATTTTCCTATGAAAATACCGGTATTTTGATGAGAGAATACCGGTATAATACCTTTAAATAGAGGTATTTTACCGGTATAGACGTCGGATAAAGGTAAAATACCTATAAAAATACCGGTATTTGACGTCTTATACCGGTATTTTTAAAGGTATTTTGAATAAAGGTATAATAGAGGTAAAGGTATTTCTATACCGGTATAAATACCTTTACCGCTATTATTTCGGTATTCGGTCCCTGGATGTGTCTGATTCTGGTATGTGTTTTAACAATGTTTTTCTTTAGTCTGGTGTCTCTGCCTTTCATAACTCTGTCATTTAGTACAGAGTGGATATCGTTGAGCATTTTTATGACATTTGGGATATCATTGGAATAATCTTTGATCTTTGACAATGGTAAGAGGGTCAGCAGAGCCCAAAGCATTTTCAAGTAGTAAATGAAGTTGGTTTTCTGACAGTGGAAAAGAGTTTTTGTTCTTTTCGAACAGAGTTTTAGTTGGACTGAGCATGTCTTCAAGAGTAGTACCAGGGTTATTGTCTTGGTTCGTTTCATCGTGTTTTGCAGAATTCTTTTTGTTTCTTTTTTTGGTCTTTCTCACATTATTGTCTTCATTGTGGCTGTCTTTAGCATTGTTGTTTGCTTCAGAGGGAGAGGAGGATTCATTTGGGGGGCTTCTCTTAAGGAGGGGGGAAAGTTTATAGGGTCACTGGTTGGGGTGGCAGTGGGTGTATCAACAGTGATGAGTTGTACTTCAATGTTGTTTGAGGGGTTTGATGATATTGTATATTTGTACTGGTAGAGTCCAGAAGGCAATTCTCTTTGGGGTGATTTTGGGGGCAGTTACTAGCAGTATGGCCTTCCATTTTGCAATTGAAACAAGTAATGTTTTCAGCAGAGAAAAATATTATATATGGTGTACCTTCATATACAATCACTGATGACTGAGGGAGTTTGTGAAGTTCCTCAGGTTGGATAAAAGTTTGCCTTCTGGAGCTACACAGTATAGCACATTATGAGCTATAATGTGACTGAGGTTAGGGTCAGACCGACCAGCTCTGATGAAAGATATACTGGAGACAGTTTTACGGATGTTTACGGACAGTTTTACGTTTCGTAATGTCATGATTCTTAAAAATATTTGTGATTTCCTCGTTTGGAATAAATGGGTATACGTTTGATATTATGATTCTCGTGAGTTTGTTAATTAGGGGTCTCACATTAACAGTTGTATTTTTAATGATCAGAGGAGGGTATTTGTTTGTTATAAAATCAGCATTGATCTTGAAGTTCAGAAACACACATATTCTATTATTGGAAATTCTTGATATAAAAGTAATGGCACAACAATTTCAGTTAGTTTACTTATATAGTCTTTGACAGTTAGATTTTCGCATGCGTGCAGTAGAATGGATTGTTCTTTTGATGGAAAACTCACAGTAGTTGCAGCTCCGGTGTACGACTTCGTGGGTTGCTTTTGGAGGTTAGGTGACGGATTCATCTTGAGGTTGGCTGGTACAGCTTTATTCATGTGGATACGTCGAGCCTGCCGGCAGGCCAGCCAGAGAAACGCTGTATACTGCTTGGAACACTGATAACACTTTAAATAATACTGAAAGGTAATATAAATACTGAAGTGTTTTGGTTCGGAGATATAGTATATCGATAAGCTGAAAGAGCGCAGCAGTAGTTGTTGCCTCGAACGCTGTCGAACTACTACTGTAGTTTCCTTCGTTAAACGATGTTTCTGATTCATCGTGATCCCTGAAAGCGTGTTCTTGTTTTCCTAAGTGGCAGACAACATCAATGAGTCTGGTTAGTATCAGTCTGTTCCTCTTTACCATTTCGTTGTGTTTCGAAAATTGTAAAGCCTTCTGAGCAATTAGTTGCAAGTCTAATCGGATATTACCAAATTACCCATTGTAAATGCACAAAATATACGATTTGTCTTTTCATGCTTGCCTAAAGAACTAGCGAGGGAAAGTATATTGTCGACTTCTTCTTTTGACCATATGTTACTACACTTATCTTTGCTAAAAGAAGACATGGTCAGCAAAAACGTTTGTTCAATTTAAGGCAACCCTTTAACCATTTGTGTCTAGAATAATTAGAAGTACAGAAGTGTCTGCTGTACTCTCGCTTCCCCTCTTGATATTTTGCAGTAGTTTTGAACCACTAGCCTGGTAGTTTTGAACCACTAGCTTGTAGATCTTTAACGCACGCCATTTTCACAAAAATTTGAGACAAGCGAAACTTACGAACAACCTGCACAGGGCTGTTCACCGCAATATTTTGCGGTGCCTACGGACCGGTCAGCCGCGCATCCTCCTCTCTCCCCGCCCCTGAAACATGAGGAGCCGAAGGTTATCGCAGTTGGCATACGGTGCCTCCCCTAGCAGCAAATTCTCTGGGCAGCATTAGGAACTATTCGAAACTTCTCCCTCTTGCGTACCGTATAGCACAGAAACATGCGGAACTGATAAGGCTCCTGGTAGCAAAATAGTGTTATTTTTTCGCGTCTGTTGTAAAGACGAACTCAACGTCAACATCGAATCTAAAACTGTGAAAACCTGGGAGGTATAAACTATGCATATAAGCCATTCCATGTCAAATTGCACAAGAGTTGAAACGTCTTTCATTAAAATGTACGATATTTTATTTCCTCGGCCTTTTATTTACTTATTATTTATTTTACGTCAAAAACAGTTAAAAACTGTGTATGACATGGTATGGAGATAAGTGAATCCTGTTCACGTTTTCAAAATTCTGTGATGCCATTCCTAAGCCATATACTAATTGAATTTTGAATAGAGGAAGGAGAAAAAAACCACCCCGATGTATTAAAATCTATTTTCAAGGATAAATCAGCAATACATTTTGGGCTCTTATCCCTCATCATGTTCTTCGGCAAGGAATAATACTTCCTGTCACGACAACATGGAAACAATAATTTGAATAACTATATTTCTTACTCAATTCTTTCTCCTTTTTAAATGACATACTTATTGCACTAAATCAGAAGGAAATTCCCATTGGCCTTTTCTTAGATTTGTCAAAAGCCTTTGACATTATTGATCATCACATACTTCTAACAAAACTAGAACTGCTAGGGATCCGAGGCATTGCAGGCCAGTGGATTAAATCATATTTATCAAACCGTAGCCAAGTAGTTACCCTCCAGCACACTAAAGATAACAAAATCTCCTCGTACTACTCCAACCCTCAGATGATAAATTGTGGAGTCCCGCAAGGATCCATCCTAGGGCCAATATTATTCCTTATATACAGAAATGACATGCCTTTGGCTTTAAAAAATAACAAAACAATTTTGTTTGCAGATGACACAAACATAATCATAAAAGGAAAAACGCAACAATTATTAGAAAAAGAAACTCAAGAAACGTTGCATGCACTAGTAAAATGGTTTCAAGACAACAAACTTATCATAAACACCAGCAAAACAGTCTCTCTAAATTTCATGAATCCCCGATCCAAAGAAAAACTCTCCCAGCATTTGCTCATAAATAATAATCCTGTAAAAATATCACAGGAAACTACCTTCCATGGTCTAACAATCCAAGAAAACCTACAATGGAATGCTCACATTTCAAATCTTAATAAGAAGCTCACCAAATCTTGTTATGCCCTATACACCCTCAGGTCAAGCTCCAACATTGAGACTCTTAGGACAATGTATTATGCAAATGTGCACTCACACTTGAAATATGGATTAATATTTTGGGGAAATGCCCCTGAAAGCACTCGTACATTTATTATCCAAAAAAGAATACTGCGAACAATTACTAGCACTCATAAGCTGGAGTCTTGCAAACCCTTGTTCAAAAAATTAAGGATTCTTCCACTACCGTGCATGTACATATTTGAAATAGTTGTCTTCACAAAGAAGATTCTCATGGAAAACAAAGACACTTTCAGTCTAAATTCAGGTGTACACAACTATAACACTCGACAAAAGGATAACCTACATGTTCCCCATTCTGAAACTACACTTTATCAAAAAGTACCCTAATAGAGGGCATTACACTTTACAACAAATTGAGCCATGATATTAAAGATATGAATACAATACATAGATTTAAAAGTAAATTGAAAGCTTTCCTGCTTAACAACATGTTCTACAGTGTGAAGGAATACACAAATCACACCACTACCTCCCTTAAAAAACAAAAATAAAAATTCTAATCCCACTGATTCTGTTTCATGTTGACTGTTCAAGTTGAAGCAAAGAAAAAAGAACTGGCATATCCCATCCTGCCTGTGTTAAATTGCAGTTGGACTGATGTATAAGGAGAATGCCAAACCATAATTCTATTTCCTTCATCCTGAATTTGCTAAATGCACTAGGCATCATTAATATCGTTAAATCCTTTCTGAATGAATAGTATTTTATTATTAGTATTGTTACTATTATAATTGATATTACTATTATTAGAATTGTTATTATTACTATTATTATTATTAATTATTATTATCATCATCATTATTTGTTTTCTTTTCACTACAAAAAGTGTCGGAGGACAATCTCAAGACACAATTTGTCAGTACGAAGTCATGGAGCTTCGGTGAAGAAATACTTTTACTTATGGTCCTGTGTAGTAATGGTACTGGACCAGGAAATGCGTCACTGATAAGCCTTATCTTATCTTATCAGTGACGTCACTTCCTGGTCCGTACCCGCATATGTGTTGGGTGACGTCAGAGGGCCTCGGGACCCGGAAACGCGTCACTGATAAGCCTTATCTTATCTTATCAGTGAGTGACGTCACTTCCGGGTCCCGCCTGTGGGGCCCCCGGAAGTGGCTTTATCTTATCAGCAGATAAGTGAGGTCACTTCCTGGGGCCGATGATTGTGTGCGCGCGCCCTGGCGGCGAAATGCGGCGGTGAAGGTGGTGGTGGTGGCGCGCTCTGTGAGCGTCGTGTGGAACTCGGTTTGTGCGTGGTGGTGTGATGTCTTTCAAAAACGGGAAGTCTGCGCGAGGTGGATTCGAACCGCCCGGAGTAGCGTTTCCTGTGAGGGGGGGTGTGGCGCGCACGCTAGCACTGAGCTACCGCGACACGGCCGAGAAGAGCGTCTCTTGAGTGGGTTTTACGTTACTCTCGCGCGCGCGTGACGTGGCGTGACGTAACGTGGCGGCGTGCGTGCGTGCGTGCGCTCATGCACACATATATAATTACCATGAAGCGAGAAGCTGCTGCTGCTGCTGCTGCTGCTGCGATGTTGTCACCTCTGTCGTCCACGACTGAATGAGAGAGACGCGCGTGCGCCTCCACCTCCCTTTATTTTTTTGTGAACCCCCCTCCCCTCCGCGGTGACGTCACTATTAAAAAAAAAATCCCCCTTCGCTCTATGGATGGACTATGAAAAGGGGGGGGGGAAATCCCTGCCTGGAGGTGAATCGGGGATGATAAATAACAACAACAAAAAATGTGTATATATATTGAAAGAATATATTTTGAAAAAAATGATACAAATACTTTTTAAATCTTCAGAAAAAATTATTAATTTCTTTTTTAATCTTCACACATATATATTTTGAAAAATACATGATATAAATATTTTTTTAAAAAATTAATTTACATTTGTTTTAAAAAATTATTGATTTCTTTTTTGATCTTCTCATCCACATATCCTTTCGTAGCCCCGTCGTCCGTTTTCAATGGTGGCGCCACGTTGACAAGACGTTTTTTCATCACGTTGACGTTTCCCAGTTTGCTGCATCGGAGTTTTGGAATTTTTTCTAGCTGCGTCTTGATGCCTTTGATGTTGCGGTCGACGTACCCTTTGTTGACGGCATCTTTTTCTTCTATGGGAGAAGCCGTATTGGAAATGCGAAAGAGATCCGCGTTAAAGGGGCTGTCGTCTTTCCATTGGCGGAGACATTTGGATTGATTTTCGATCACGCATTTTAACGAATTTTGTATATCGATGTTCTCCTTCAATATTTTCTTATCATCTTGCACTGCGATTTCACGAGCGAGTTCGATTTGTGCATCCACGTACGCTTTGGTGGCAACGTAATCCGGTATATTGCAATATTCTATTCCTTCGTCTTCCGCCTCGACGTTGTCATCGTACTCCTCATCCTCTTCTTGCTGCCGCTCATCCTCCTCCTCCTCCTCCTCCTCCTCTGCCGAGTTGTAGTAGACGTCTCCTTGCTGGGAAGTCATGCTGCAGACTGACGGCCGCAAAGTGCGTTCACGTCGTTTTATACGTAAAAAAGAAAATGGTCGTCGCGGTCTCGTCGATAGAATGGTGGTGGTGGTGGCGGTGGCGGTGATGGTGGTGACGCACAGTGCTGACTCGACCACGGTGACGATGCGCGTTTGTTGTGTTTTCTCCGGTTTTCTTTTCTTTTTTTTGTTGCGAGGGAGGGTGGTAACTTCGAGAGGTCGATTTGTTTTTTGTATGTGGTTGAGTGTGTTGCAAACTCATGCTGCTGCTGCTGCTGCTACTGCCGCCATTGTTTTCGATATGAACCGGACGACGGAGAGTGGGAAATTTGACGCGGTGTTGTTTTGTTTTTCTCTCTTCATCGCTGACATCGTACTCCTCCTCCGGGTCGTAGTAGTAGGAGGAGCATTCGCTTTGCCGACAGTTCATGATGCGACTATTGGCTGACGTCAGAAAAAAAAATTTTATACACGATGTTCCTCCAACTCTTCAATAAAACCGAAAAATACATCGTCGGCATATTCATCTATACTGACACCCGCGTTTAAGGCGTCGCGTCGTATCGTTACATACAAATTCCACAGAACTCTAAATAGTTCGAAATCGTCCGCATAGCTACGCCTTCTTCTTCTTAACAAACAATTCACTCTATTTCTAAAATTTTCACTCGCAACTCGATGGATATTTATCTCTATCTCAACATTACGTTCAATCACCGCTAAAGGCGGGCGCACTTCCTCTACTTTCGTTTCTTTTTTTTGTAACAAGACGTGTCGACACATCGGACACGTATTATACTTTTTCAACCACCGATCGATACATATTACATCGAACAAATGATTGCAACCTACCGTGCGTGCCCGTTGCGGTTGCAATTGTTCGAGGCAGATGCTACACGAGATATCGTCGACGTCATCGTCTTCCTTGTTCACTACGATGTATGGAGGAGGCGGCGACGGCGGCGGCGCCGACGTCACGTCCATGGGAGTCTTTTTTTTTTCACGCGAGAGCGAAGCACACGAGAACAGCGGTGATGGCTATGATGTCTATAATAATAACAACAATTTGCAAGCAATCAATCCAATCCATTTACACTTAAAAACCGACACGCAGAGCTTCTTCTCGTTGACACCCTCCGCACTGCCACTGCGGTGGCGGCGGTCCGTCTATACGCGTGCGCCCCTTGTTATAATGTTTGAGGCAAGGGAGGAGTTTCAGAATGCGCGAATCTTTCTGTACGTGGTCCGGCAGACGGTGGAAGATGACAGGAAGGTCCTTCGGGGCCCAATATAGTAGAATGTCAATGGGCAGCGATTGCAGCGATAGATCGTCGAGTCTTAGAAGAGAAAAACCATTGTCGACGAACCGTTGTACGGCCTGATTGATCTCACTCGGCCACTGCAGCTCCTCCTCCCTTTCAACCATCTGTTGCTGCTGCTGCTGATGATGATGATGTTCGCTTCTCGCTGGTTGCCGACCGACTGACACACCGCACACCCCGAGCTGCAAGTCTTATCGAACCGCCGTCGGGTGATGACTCACAGGAAGTCTTATCGGTCCGATAAGAGTTCCGGTTCGAACAGCCGTCGGGTGATGATTCACAGGAAGTCTTATCAGCCCGATAAGAGGTCCGGTCGCTCTGTCGTCAACCACTCGAAGAGCGCAAGGACGTATTGCATTCCCAATGCTGCTCCCGCCACCGCTCCGCTCGGAAAGAAGCGGAAGATCGTGCGATTCACACACTCTTTTATAGGTGGACATCCTTCTGAAAACAAGTCCACGACTGGACGGTGTACGCACTGCCGCAACCACTTCGCTTTTTCTCTCCCTTTCACGAATATTTTTGTGACGCCGTCGAAGGCATGCTGAATGACCTCCTTATGAGTATCGTAGTTGTACGTACCGCTATCCCATAAAGGACTGGCGGGGTGGAATTGCTCGATCCAGTCCCGCGTGCGATTATCTTTCTCATCGAGATCCTGGACCAGACAAGGCGGTCGAAACACATACGTCTGACATTTCATTTCTTTGCCTTTTTTTTCACGCGAATTCGGAATTTTCAACACCGTCAGCAATTTGATGACGAATCGTCCCTTCATGTAGTAACCTTGAATGTCGGCAATGGCGGTCTCCTCCGCACGCCAAGAAACATGTGCCGACGGTGTCGTCATTGATGCTTCTTCTTCTTCTTTTTTGCATACTACTTCTTCTAAAGCGATGTCTTTTTCGTTTGTTTCATCGTGAGCCGGCGCAAGAAATAAAGTCGTCACAAGGCTAGAATGACAAAGCCGGTCACGCAAATTATCCACGAAAGAAAACATAGAACTGAGAATATAATGTCTTCTGTAGTCATGCGTGTGGAGTAGTAGTAGTAGTACACGCTTCGCTCTCCTCTGACTGACTGACGAAATCATAGGACGAAAGATTTGTTTTATATACCGGAACGGCTTATCACATGAAGCGCTCCCTTTTTTTTTTTTCTTTCTTTCTTACCCTTCAATATCTCTTTCGTGCACCCATGAATTGTGTCGAGAATCGAAACCGAGCCATTTCACGAGACGAAGCGGACCCTTTGTGCGTACGATCCGCTCGACGAGGTATTGATCTGGGTAGCGTGTACGCTGCAATTCCTCGGTGTAAAATCGACCCTCGATCGATTCACCTCGCATGTCATCGAGCGAATACGTCACGGGATTGGACAGATGGACGCGCGCGATTTTGAATAGTTCGGTTCCCCATCGCGCTTCGTAGCCTTTCCGAAAGGGGGAGCTTTTGTACGTGCTCACCCGAACGACGTCACCGACTCGCAATCGATTCGACTTGAGGAGACGCGGGTCGAGCGTCTTCGCGTGGGCGTACACGGTCGTCATTAATTTGTCGTCGGTGACGTCTTTCGGTTTCATACCGATCGTCCTGTGTTTGGTGTTGTTGTAGTCTCGGAGGAGGGAGGGGAGCATGAGGGTCCAGCGGCGCGTACCCTCGGCGGAGAACCGTCTCCACATACGCTCTTTGAGTGTGCGATTAAATCGTTCGACGACGGCTGCCTTTACGTTCGAAAAGGTGGAATAATGATGAATACCGCGCCCTCGAAACCACTTGGCGAGCGTGCTGTTGTAAAATTCGGTGCCTCGGTCGGTTTGCAGGAAGCGGGGCACTCGTCGTCGACCGCCGCCGCCGCCGCCGCCGCCGCCGCCGCCGCTCGACTTCACGATGCGATCGAAAGCCTTCGCCACTTCCGCACCCGTCTTTTTCTTTATCGCTTCCGCCCACGCGTACTTTGAATAGACGTCGATGACCGTCAAGATGTAGCGCATACCTCGATTGGTTTTCGAGTACGGTTGCATATCGACCAAGTCGGCCTGCCATAGGTCATCGAGTCCTTTCGTAATCACTCGCCGCCTCCCGTAACGACGTCGGGCCGGCGCGTGTAATTCCACGGCAAGACCTTGCCGGACAGATGACGTCATCACAAGGACCTCTAGACAATAATCCCAGCGTCACGCAGCTGGTCTTCTATTTCTACGATTTCACCGTCGAGCCCGTTGTTCCCGGCGGCCTTCGAAGCGTGCAAAAGACGTAGTCTTTCTACAAGCGTGTTCGGATCGCGCCAATATTTGTAGTCGGGCGCGGTCACGAATCGCAGACCACCCCCCCTCTTCTTATTCTTCTTCTTTTGAAGTCTTGCGCTTTGTCGTCTTTCCTGTCTGAAAAGAGGTGAGATGATATCGCGAAATTTATACGTCTGTGTTGAGTGAAACGGCAAATTTGATTTGTAATACTCTTTGTGTGCGGAACTTATTTCGAGAATTTTTCTGTATTTCAACTTATCGTCTTCCGTAATCGCATGGAGGTTAGGTTCTGCATCAAAAAGTAGTTCGAGAAGACCGGGCTCAGGATAGAACTTGTGTCCCTGCACGTAGAAGGAACCGTCTTCCGGTTGAAGTTCGATTAAACTGTTACCGATGTGAGGTCGGTTTCCAATATAGTACGGACCGTAAACGTCATCTGTCATCCCGACTTTGGAACGATCTAAATATTGTTTCAACGTAATTTTGGGAGGCGATTGTGTTTTCTCTTTCAGACTCTGCGATAGTGCTGAGTGAGTCATGAAATTCATCGCTTTCTTCTTCTTCTTCATCGTCTTCCGACTTGACGAGGTCCTCCTTTACTCGAACGTGAGGTAAGAACGATTTTTTAAACTTTTTTTTGTTTCCCCTTCCGTTTTTCTCTCGCCTTGGTGAAGCGCTTTTGAGACGGGAGTCGTGAGATAGGTATCGAGTAATCTATTACGTGCCGTTTCGGATTCTTGCAAGGTGTCCATTTTCTTGCGAACGTTTTCGCGCGCCTTCTCCACTTCACGTTTCAACCTTTCCTCCGGTGTTTCGGGTCGAAGAGGAGCCGGGGGTGGGGAGCGGTGACGGTGACGTGGTGACTTGTCGCGCACTCTCTTTTTCGTTTTCTCAAGCTCGCTCAGGGTCGTCAAATCTCTTTTTTCTCTTCTTTGTGTTTCCCTCTTTACCGCCGTTTTTTTTCTCTCTTTTTTTCTGTCTTCAAGCGACCCCCGAGTTTGGATTTGAGTTTCATCACACCCGCAACACCGAGCGCCGCAGCTCTTTCACCGAAACTCGCGTCTCTGGACTTGACTCGCTCCCATGCCGCCTTGGCG
>BLKR01010457.1:0-55586 GCA_011170035.1 Teleogryllus occipitalis | reverse complement strand
ATTTAATTTCGAAATATCAGAAAATTTTCAAGTATAATGAATAGTATAATGAAATAAGAATTTTATCAATTGAATTATTGTGAAATTAGTTTTTTAAGGGAAATTCATTGCGCTATGCGCGGCGAACGACCTACTGTAGTGTATTTGAAAGAGTGTCTTCGCCGTTGCATATGTTAAACTGTGCATTTCACACAAGCATATTTATTCCGAATCAATCAGTCAATCAATCAATCAATCAATCAATCAATAGAAACGGAATTACAAAGAAACAAAACACGAGCAACTGGCGCTCGTATTCTCCACACACTAACTCTTCTCCCATTACCTCGTACAGTAATTTCATCATCCAATCAAAATGTGATCGAAAAAAATCGAATCAATCAATTTTTAAAACTATAAGAGTTATAAACTCTATTTTCGTTACATAAACAGCAAGGCAGCCGTTTTCCTTGAAGACGTCCTTTCGACCGATGAATCACCCCCGCAGAACGCCGCCTGTTCCAAGGCAGCACTTCCGGTGAGTCGGCGGCGCGGCATCTCGGAAACAATCGCCACAACTGCGCGACGCGACGCGCCACGCCGCGCAGCGCTGTTCCGCGTAGCGACGCCAATGGGCTGCGCTGCGCGACGCGACGCGACGCCACGCGACGCTGAGGGCTTTCGACGCGTGATTCACAACGCTTTGCTGTGGCGCCTGCCGTCGCGTCGTCTGCGGTCTCGGTCCGCGGCAGAAATGTGTTTGCAGATGTGACTGCTTTATTTACGCAGCAAGCGCATTTGCGCAGCAAGCACATTTGTGCTCAGGTGGCGCGAATAGGGATGACAAAAAATTAAGACTTTTTAAAAACATCGATGTTTTCCACCAGAAACATTGATGAATTAACATCGATATTTTTCTTCTGATGTTTTCTTCACATCAATATTTTGTTGCAAAACCATCGCTGTTTTTTATTTTTTTTATTAAAGGGGTTTAGGCACGTTGTAGAGAAGCAGCAAACCACAACAATATCGTTTTTTTGTGTCATCCTCTTTATCACGCTGCACATTTCGCCTGTGCAATCTGATGGAATGTTAAGTGGTTTTACTTCAGTGGTGTGTGAATGGAAGTGGCTAAAGTGTAAAGTAGCCAAACAAGATGTTCTTTATTGTTGATTTTATTCTTTACATTCGATAATAATATTTTAACATGCTGGTAACCAAACAATAAAATATTCCTTTTACCTACTGTAATTAATAATGTATAGGAAAATAGCATGTTTAATCTATAATGAAAAAATCGATGCTTCAAACAGCGATGTTTTTTCGTCGATGTTTTCATTGACATTAAAAAAAACTTTTAGGGATGTATTGAATCATCGATGAATGAATGTTTTGGTAAAATTTGCCATCACTAGGGGGCAATTTTAATGAAATGTCATATTTTTCTTTCATTTTAGAATAATTCCGTTTAGTATAGAAATTCACTTTAAGTCATGGCAAAAGGAAATGACCAATTTTTATAAGTCATTATTTTGCATTTCTTGTCGACTCCGTCTAATAAGTCATTTTTTACTCTTTTTCGTCATTTTTAATGCATTTTCTCCTGATTTCATCGATTTTAATGTTATTCTTAATGGTACTTGCTTTAAATAATATTTAAGAGATGTAACAAATGTTCTTCACAGAATTACTCAGTAGCCTATTCGATTTCTCCGCTCAGAAATTGTTTCGACAGCCGTTGTGAACATGTAATTTTTGTGTAGTATGTCAGCGCCATTGCCGATTCGACCGATTTCGGGATAACTAAAAACAGATATTTCCTGGTAAAGAACAGTCCAAACCAAAAGTTTGCGAGATGAGTTCACTCAAACGAATGGAAGAAGCCTCGATTACATCAGTAACGTATCCAACAGGTTGAGTAGTCCATCGAACTGTTTTTTTTACGTCTTTTCTTTGGTTTTAAGGCGTTTTAAAGCATTTTAAGAGCTTTTTATTGATCATTTTTGGCGATGTTTTAGGTCATCACTATACGTGACACGACGCTGAGGGCTTTCGACGCGTGATTCACGGCGTTTGGCTGTGGCGCCTGCCGTCGCGTCGTCTGCGGTCTCGGTTCGCGGCGGAAATGTGTTTGCAGATGTGTCTGCGTTACATTTGCGCATCAAGCGCGTTTGTGCTGAGGTGGCGCGGCGACAGTGAGAACTACAGACGTCTGAAAGCAGAGAACCTCCGGTCACATTAGGATATCATGGTGGTTGCCCGAAGCACACGACCTCTGTGTCATACACGGTTACATCACTGAACGCGCCGATGAGAACAGTACGAGAAAGACGCCGCAAACAATTGATAAACTGAATAAATAACGTGAACAATAATGCAAAAACTTTACTTCTCTCTGTCGTAATTCTTCTCAGATGAAGAATGTTTGCAATTTTCGCATAATCAGAGAGTTCGCCAAAAATAGGACCAGTACAATTTTCTTTGCCGTTCTTTGCTTCATACGAGGAACACTTTAAAAAATGGAGCTGATTTTCAGAAAATAATTGTTTAAAATTGTTTCAAAATAGCCTATTTCGCGCAAAATTACATAAAACTACTCATTTTTTAAAAAAATTGAAAATGACCTTATATGAAGATGTATTTGAAGAACAAATTTCATTAAGGAAAAACAATTCTATCGTCATTATTGAAGTTGTAGGTTGGTTGCTTAGTGATTCCGGGAGCGTAAACGAATGAGGTAATTAGTCCCGTAAGTGTAGTACATGCATTTTTCTCTGTAGGTGGCCGTGCCCCGCTGGCCTGCGAAATCCGGCGTCGACCTACGGTCGGCTAGTGGGGTTTCCTTCAACCAGGTATTTCCCACCGGCGGGGCACCGCCCCAGCCGGGACAAGTTCTAAGCTCCCGAACGGTCTCCCGGGATGAGTGGTAGTGTTGTGAATGTTTGTGCGAGTAAGTAAGGGGAGAGGATAGGACAAGGAAGAGGAAGAAAAGATCGCGCGCGTTCCGTGGCCTCTTTTGTGAGGGTTCTGCCGTGGCATTCGTCTGGTATTGATGAGAGAAAACACGGAACACTACCGATCAGAGCAGCCGGCCGCTAGAATTCTTCTCCAGAGAGCGACTGAATTCGACCTAGCTGACAAACTAGAGTCGAAAATTTGGCCACTGTCGGGACTGGAACCTAGGACCTCCCGGTCCCAGGCACTGCAGTGACATCAGTTGATGCACTGAGTCATCTCTCCCGGTGTAGTTGCAGGAAGACACCGAAAAATTTTCAACGTTTTCGACTGATCGCTGATGAAATGAAGGAGGTTCGAAGAGAAACGCTGCTTGATCGCCCGTGTCGCCGCCACTGGGCTTGGAATGTCCGGTCGGCGGCCTCGGCGCCGCGCCGCCCGCGCCGTCTGGGGCGTCATTGGTGGGCGGGCGCGGGGGGTGGGGTATGGAACCGCGAGTCGACCTCGGGCGGGCGCCGACCGCTCGCGGGGTTCCGCGCCGCCTCCGCTCGAGGTTCGCCTCCCAGCTGAGCCCCGCCGGCTCCGCGCAGGAGCGCCAGGGAAGGATGACTACAGATACGGCCCCCCAGGACCGGGAGAGGTGGCTCAGGGTTCCACTGATGTCACTGCAGTCCCTCTGACCGGGAGGTCCTACGTTACACTCCCGACGGTGACAGGATATTCTTCAGTATCCAGATAGCTAGGTCGGATTCAGTCGCTCTCCAGCGGCCGGGTGCTCTGATCAGTAGTTTTCCGTGGTTTCTCTGTTCAACACCCGGCGAATGCCGGGGAAGTACCCTAACAAACGGACCACGAACCGCGCGCGATCTTTTTTTCCCCTTCCTTGTCCTATCCTCTCCCCTTGCACCCACACTAATATGCACTACACTACCACAAATGCCGGGAGACTGGTTGTGAGCTTAGAGATTGTCCCGGCTGGGACATGCCCAGCTGGTGGGAAAATTCCTGGTTGGGGAAAAATCCCGCTAGCGGAAGGTAGGTCGGCGTCGGATCTCGCTATTATGCGGAGCAAGAACACCGCCACCTCCCGAGAAAAACAGGCACTACATTTACGGGAATGATCCTAGTAGATGACGCACCCGGAATCACTAACAATCAATTAATAAATCAATCAATCAATCAATCAATCAAACGCCCTCTTATGGATTTTAATTTTTTCTGTTAGGATAATTAATCTTTTAGGTTAATCTTGATTAATTGTTAAATTAATGGTGAAACGCTGTTTTGGACTTGACTGAAATGTTAGATTTAATAGTTTTTAACACATTTTTTTATATTTAACACACTAAATTTAACGGTGTTTAAGACATTCTAAAACTCCTACGTTTATCAGGGTGAGGAAAAATTGAAAATCTTGGGAATTGTCTTGTCTTCTTTCAGCTGAAGGATGATCATGATTTACGGGTGTGCCTCATTTATCAATTGACAACTTTCGTAAAAATATATCCTCTCTGATTGTATCAATTGACCAGACTTCGAGAAACATAACAAACTGCTTCAAGCATACGTGTGTATTGTGGTTATTCTGGGTCTCCATCAATCACTCTGGAATTTGTCCTTTCCAATGCGTGAGGATACAAATGGAATGGCCCAGGAAAGCTTTCAGCATGCGTGTTGCGCGTAGGGGAGCCAGACCCATCTGAACATTTTGAAAGAGGCCGTCTGGCCTTACATAATACATCGTATTTTCGTAAACATAATTTGGATACAAAATGAACGATAAATATCAAATTTAAATGAAAACTTTTTGGAAGCAATGTAAGCGAACATGTAAAGGATCTAGGAGTAATTTCTCAGATATTGCAGATTGGATATCATCATTATTTTCCTGAACAATGAATTTTCAAGTGTATAATTGAAGTCGATTTTCTCAAGAGCTTTCGAAAATGAACGGGCGTTTTCAAACACCCAACTGTGTTCGCCCGCTCCACTTCTGAAATCACCAGAGTGAATTAAGCACGATTTTTTAAGTTTTTTTTCAAGGCTCGATTCGAACCCGCGATCTTTCGGACCGAAGCGCTGAGTCGGTACATGCTCTTAGCCAACAGGTCAGCTGAATTACTATATAATTATGGTAAAATTCATGACATTGTTTTTTATCGTGTCACTGATATCAACAATGAGATACATAGAAGTAATAGTAAGTTTTGCTACCCCTCTGATTCTTTCGAGAAAATATTTTTTTAAAGTAAATAGTATGTTCATGCACTGTGCATTGTGGATAGCTTAGGTACCCAGTGGGTGCCCCAGAAAACTAGCAGCGGATCGAAAAGTGTTCATAACTAGCATCATCGCTAACTCATTGCTCGCGTCAATTGGTGTTTACGGACGGCCACCCATCCAGTACTAATCGCATATTATCTTCCAGAACCGGATAATAACGCTCTAGTCGTGGATTCAAGTACCGGAAGTGGTTAAGGACTTTTGCTAACTAGACATGTTTGTTCATCGACTAGCAATAAGAAAAACGGTTCGCAACGTAACACTACTACACTTTCTGTTGCCAATCATTGTTCAATTGTCACTGAGAGAGAGACCGAGGAATTGTAAGTAGCAACTCTCAAAAATAAAGAGCATCAAGATAATAATTTGAACCGTTTTTGTGACTGGATTCGAAAATGTACAATATTTTTGACATAAACGTTAGATTATTTAAATTTATTATGGATGTTGAGATATTAAAATCATTTTAACTTCGGGGAAATTTTTTATCCTAAAGGTACAGGGTCTTTGTGGTATATTTGTACTTAGAATATCGCAAAGGATTGAGAAAACATTATCCCTATTCAATCCCTGTTGTTTTTTAAAATGATCTGGACGGAGAAGAACATTTTAAATAAAAGCGAGAGATTTAAATTTATGTCCAGTTCTCAGAGACGGAGGAACAAAACTGAATAAGAATAATGAAAACGAAATGGCTACATTTTACCGGTCAGAAGTGAATAAGAAAGTTGGATGCAAATATAAATCTGCTTTATAACTTGGCAAGCAGCAATTTCTTTAACGAATATTCAAACATACTCCCGAACTCATCCCTCCAACAAGGCGTTCTCCGTCTCAAACCATCACCCAGAATAAACACTGGAAACTTCTGTCCCGGCGCAAGACGAACGGGCATTGGGGCACCCCCTACCTTCCATGCATAGTGATGACAAAAGTTACCAAAACATCGATACTTCGATACCTCACCAAAAGGTTTTCGATGTCGATAAAAGATAAAAACATGGATGTTTAAAGTATCGATGTTTTAAATACGAAGAAACATTTCGAAGTAAAATGTCCTGGTTCTGGTGTGATACATAACACTTCAGCAGTGGTTTAAAGTATATTTAACTGCCTTAAATTTGACTATCATCTTAATTTTCTACTCAATGTTGTATGTAGTGAAGATTCAAATTACAGTTTAACGAGATTACCACGCGCTAAATAATTTTAAAAAAAGGTATCAACACTGGAGAAAGGTTGCGAATAGCAAACTGCAGGGATGAACAATAGTGAGTGTTGTATAGTCATGAACAATAGTGAGTGGTGTATAGTGAGTGTTGTAAAGAACAATAGTGCCTGTTGATTAGGAGCAATCCATAAATACAATAGATAGTGGAAATTTCATTTATATCATGAGAATTTTAAAAAAAATTGATGTTTCTGCACAAATATGAAGAACAGTGAAGAAAATATCGGAAGCAAAACATCTATGTTGTAATATCTATGTTTCTGGACGAAAATATCGATGTTTTAAAAACCTATGCTAAAGTTTTACGTTTTAAAAGCATCGCCGTTGTTATAAAAACTATCGCCGTTGTTATAAAAACTATCGCCGTTGTTATAAAAACTATCGCCGTTGTTATAAAAACTATCGCCGTTGTTATAAAAACTATCCCCGTTGTTATAAAAACTATCCCCGTTGTTATAAAAACTATCCCCGTTGTTATAAAAACTATCCCCGTTGTTATAAAAACTATCCCCGTTGTTATAAAAACTATCCCCGTTGTTATAAAAAACTATCCCCGTTGTTATAAAAAACTATCCCCGTTGTTATAAAAAACTATCCCCGTTGTTATAAAAAACTATCCCCGTTGTTATAAAAAACTATCCCCGTTGTTATAAAAAACTATCCCCGTTGTTATAAAAAACTATCGCCGTTGTTATAAAAAACTATCGCCGTTGTTATAAAAAACTATCGCCGTTGTTATAAAAAACTATCGCCGTTGTTATAAAAAACTATCGCCGTTGTTATAAAAAACTATCGCCGTTGTTATAAAAAACTATCGCCGTTGTTATAAAAACTATCGCCGTTGTTATAAAAACTATCGCCGTTGTTATAAAAACTATCGCCGTTGTTATAAAAGCTATCGCCGTTGTTATAAAAAACTATCGCGGTTGTTACAAAAAACTATGGCGGTTGTTATAAAAAAACTATCGTCGGCGTTATAAAAACTATCGCCGGGGTTATGAAAAACTATCGCCGGCGTTATAAAAACTATCACCGGCATTAAAACATCGCCGGTTTTAAAAATATTGCCGGTGTTAAAAAGATCGCCGGTTTTAAGAACAACGCCGGTTTTAAAAACATCGCCGGTTTTAAAAACATCGCCGGTTTTAAAAACATCGCCGGTTTTAAAAACATCGCCGGTTTTAAAAACATTGCCGGTTTTAAAAACATTGCCGGTTTTAAAAACATCGCCGGTTTTAAAAACATCGCCGGTTTTAAAAACATCGCCGGTTTTAAAAACATCGTTTTGTTTGCCCTCCCTATTCAGGCGCCCTTGCAGTCCCCCGCCACCGAGGGCGCGCCAGGCGGTGCCGCAAGGCGAAAGGTCAGGGCTGCGACGAGTGTCGAACCCGGGAACCTGTTTGCCAGTTGGCTCTAGAAAGCTCGAGGCGATGGCGCAACGAGCGCCTCCCAGTGCGTGCGTCCGCCTGTCATCACATCTGCGACGTTTCGGGGCATTTTCTTTATTCGCGGCCATCAGAATAAGATGTGAGAGGACGAGTAGTTTGAAATTTTCCAGATCGACTCTTTTTTTTGTACATTTTGGGTATTTTTGTGGAGTAAAATAGATCGATTGTTCAAAAAATAGCTGCATTATGTCTTTATCAAACTGCATTGATTTCTTGGGCGTAGATTCCAGAATTTTTGTGTGCTGTCTGGGCGTACACAGCGCCTTCTATTTTATTATATGTTTAAAAGTCCTCTGCAGCTCTCTATGATCCCGTAAAACCAAATGAAAAGCTCCAGCCTCTGCATCCTACACAGAACATGTGTAAAATACACATACGTAATACAACGTTCCATTAATCTATGTATTAACAACCCATAAAATAAATTTGAAAACTAAAAAAAAAAAAATCTATTCAGTACCTTCATCCAATTTCCGATGTCCTCAACGTCCGATTTCATTCACACGTTTTCATTTTTTTTCCTAGTAGAAAGTTCATAAGAATATTAAAAAGTGGCAGGTGAGTTTCCGCTGGTTTTCAGTGCGTCCGCCGGTCTGCAAGTCCCGTCCCCGTTCCGGAGCGAAGACGTGAGAACGCGCGGCGCCGTGCGCGTCCGCCGCTGCACCGCTGAACCGCCTCACGCGCTGCGTGCGCTCCCCCGCGGCCGCTCCCACGTGCCGACTCTAGACTGCTGGGGCTAACATTTGATCAGCTGTTAAGATCAGTGCCGTCCAATTGGGATCTTAAACGTCACTACAGTGACGCTCTTGACGATCTTGGCGTTCGATTGATTGATTGATTTTTTTTTCGTGTTTCCGGGCGCGTCATCTGCTTCGGTCATTAGTCCCGTTAGTGTAGTGCATGTTTTTTTCTCGGGAGATGGCGGTGGTCTTCCCCCGCTGGATGGCGAGATCCGGCGCCGACCTACCGTCGGCTAGTGCGGTTTCCCCCTAACCAGGACTCTCCCACCAACGGGGCACCGCCCCAGCCGGAACAAGCTCTCAGCTCCCAACCGGTCTCATGTGGTAGTGTAGTGCATGTTAGTGTAAGTGTGTGTGTGTAAGGGGAAATAATTGGGCAAGGAATGGAAAGGACAGATCACACGCGGTCCGTGGCCCGTTTGGTAAGGTACTGCTCCGGCATTCGCCTGGTGTTGATCGGAGAAACCGCGGAAAACTACCGATCAGAGCAGCCGGCCGCTAGAATTCTCCTCCAGACAGCGACTGAATTCGACCTAACTGAAAAGCTAGTGTCGAAAATCCTGCCGCCGTCAGGACTCGAACCTAGGACCTCCCGGTTAGAGGCGTTGCAGTGACATCAGTTGATGCACTGAGCTACCGCTCCCGGTTTGGCGTTCGGCCATCCGATTGGATGACACCATAACAGCTGATTTACATCAACCGCACCTCTGTGAAAAATGCAGCATATACTTGGGTTTTTATAACCTGGCACTTGACTTGGCGTTTTTATAACCTATCAGCTGTTGACGGTTTCGTCCAATCGGGAGCTTAAACGTCACCACAGTGACGTCACCGTATTGACGTTTTTAAGCTCTCGATTGGATGACTCCGTAACAGTTGACTTACGTCAAGTGGCATGTAATAAAATCCCAAATATATATTCAAAGCTGCGCCTAACAGGTCAACAGCTGTTTAGCATTTATCCGCGGTGTCATCCAATCGGGACCTTACACTATGGTGACGTTCCACTTTCCGATTGGATGATTCCGTTAACAGCTGGTTTACGTCAGAGGCAACTCTGAATAAATCCAAGTATACCCATGGTGCAAAGAGATAAAGTATTCGCTCCTCCGGTGCTCCGAATTGTGCTCCATCTGCGCATCACCAGTTTGCGACGCGAACCACGTGATCACATCACCGGAAATACATTTTGAAAAGCCAGACAAGACGTTGGTCGCGATGTTGCATGGAGAGCGAGAAGTGTTGAGAAACATTTTGAAAGTGGCATAAAGTGACAATTTTCAATGAAAAACAACACGATGAAAGTTCACGATATGCAATAATTAAAAGAAATCCTTCATATATCCGTTTTAATGACTTGTAACTAGGTGATAATTTGGGTATCTGACTGCATTTTAAATTCTCGCTAATATTGTGACGCAAACTGGTGCCTGAAGCTCATTGGCTAAAGTCAGATACGATGCTGAAGTACACAACCATCTCTTTCCACCGTGATTAATTCCGGATTACATTTTTTTTATGCTTAAGGAATCGGTATTCGATTCCTTTGCTTCCGATTCTTGTTGGAATCGATTCCAAAACCAAATGGAATCAAATTAATACCTTCGATTTTTTTTAATTATGCATATTCTTGCGCTTTTGCAGTATTTTTAGGTAGGTTTGTCGTTTGTATTTTATTATTATTATTATTATTATTATTATTATTATTATTATTATTATTATTAGTGATTACTTTTATTATTAATTTTATAGAAGTCCTTGTGGTATTGAAATTCTACCTTCCACCATGCCCCCACCTACTGCTTCATTCAAATCACATTTTTAGCGCCAGTATCAATTTTCCACTCTTTTCCTGTCTGGATCCCACGATGTGAAGGCGCTTCCTGGGGGTCTTCTTTCATTTCAGCTGCCTGTTCCCTGTAGGGGAAGTTGTGATTCTTTGAATCCGTTAGAATTTCTTTGATTAGTACATACTATTCTCAATATTATAATCAATTATATTTTTGTTAACGTCAATGCCTTTTCTATCGATTAGATTCTACAACCGATTCCGACTTTTCGACTCTGGGACCGATTCCGGAATCGACTCTTTCACAGGATTCGGACATCCTTATGCGCGAGCGCTGGCAGGGCGGCCGACGAGAGCGTCGTCGCCTGAACGGCGCCCCGCCCCGCCCCGCCCCGCCCCGCCCCGCCCCGCCCCGCCCCTTCGGCTCACCGGACGCGAACCGGCCACCGCCGCCGCCGTCCCACCGCGCGCCGCTCGCCAATCAGGTCACCGCTTTGCACGCCAAGAAACGACGCCACAGAGAAGGCCGCTCGCGTCACTTAGTGATGCGACGTCGATAAAACCTCGATGTTTCTAAATCCCGACGCTCAAAATTGAAACATCGACGTTAATAAAACATCGAACAAAAACATCGATGTTATTAAACTTAATAATATAATAATTATTAATTGTATAATTACTGTTATAATTTCATTCTCCTTGAAATGTTTCATTTATTTAGTAGTCAAAATATGTCATATATAAGTAAAATAGTTTAATGGAAAAGGAGGTCCATTAAATGTAGCTCCCCCTCTGTTTTCACACTGCGCACCCCAATGAACATTAGTGTGAAGTAATCTAACAGTGCTCAAACAGTACCAACCCGTCTCTTCTGTTTGACAGATATGATTATTCAATCGTATTGATTCCGGACATTTTTATATCCATTCAAATGGGATTTTATTATTTTCAAAACCATATGCTCATCGAATTTTCTCGTAAAAAACCATTAACTATTATAGTCAAATAATAATTAGTTCATAGATACGCGATAATTTTAGTACAATAAATACTTAATTTACTTTCATGAAATTTGATGAGTTAAATTATCAAACAATTGCCAGAAATTGACGACATGGAGGCTGCTAACTCAGCACGCAAGTGACAGAGCTTGAACAAAAGGTATCTCGTGTATATGTTTTCAAAAAGAAAACTAGAAATTCAAACAATTTTAACTCGTCATTTATTTGAAAATGTGTACACGCCGAGTATTAAAAATGACTTCTTAGTTATTTGTCTATAAGAATCCCCCTACGGAAGAACACAATAATAATTCAAACGATCAAGTACCGAGAAACTGACGACTTGCTATTCAACGTTTCTTCCGGATATAGTTCTTTTCACGTGCCTAATCAGAGAGTTCTCCGAAGCGAACAATTCCATCGGGTCCGCAGAGCATGAAGGGCACAGCTCTCAATCACCCGACAAATTCTTTGCTTCACGTGATCGCAAGAGACCCACGATGGTGAAACTCCGAACAGAATGCGAAAATGAAGTCACATCAAATATATTTCGCTTTCTTGTAAGGAAGTAATTCCTCACACGAATTTAAAAGAACTGTCAAATATGGAGCCAGACTTGATATGTAACACCGGAAGCATGGGGTGGTTTTGCAAGCGGCTAAGAAACGTAAATATCTTAAGTGTAATTAATATTGTATTATAACGAAGAATTGTAAGTGCTGTAACGAACAGTACTAATAATTGAGTTTATATAAATTATATGATAAAGTGTCCTCATTTTTAAGAATTAAGAACAAGCATTCTGGTTTTAGTGATGCTTACTCAGCCTAATTAAGCGATGGCGTGGCAATAAATGAGAACTTCCGTGCATAGAGGAAGTAAGCCAGTTGTGTGAATTTTTGTTTGTGTGTGTTATTTCTCGCAGATTCCACATTTTACTGCATCAGCTAATTAAAGAAACGATGTTAATTCAAAATGTTTTCTTATTCACAAACTTCTACAATTCACAATTGGAAGTGAACACAGTGAGATGTGTATACCTCCATAATATATCAATTCCATATATAATAACTTCTAGATTCCTAATAGTTCGCAATACTCGGTTCATGATGATCATTCCCAACGTCTAGTTTAACGTGTGAGAGCGAATTATGAAAGAAATGTTTAAAGAGGAGCCGTTGAACAGGTACTCACGATTACTATTTCAATATTTCTTTACTACGAAGAAGTGTAGTACAAGTGCTCCACGGTCAGTTTAGCTTTTACACTTCGTCCGATGCTGTTACAACGATTTAAATGAATCGAAACCAATTTTTTTCGTATTGGATTTCAGGGTTACTGTCTTTATGCCCATGACACAGCCAGTTAACTATTTCCCAACCATTAGGAGTTCTTTAACCTTGACGATTGTAGTCCCCAAAACCAAAAACACAGGAAAGTACTGACGACGTTTTTCTGAGTTCAACTTCCGCGTTCCCCGGAAAGTGCCAGAGCACCCTTCGAAGAAACGGTTCTATGGCTCTATGGCCAAGCAGCTCTTTCGACAGACTCATCCCAAACACGAAGAGTGTTAACCACCCACAAACCACGGTCTGCTCGCTCCGAACAATATTCGCTCGTTATCGCCGCCAGGGAGCGTTTGGACCCAACCGACGCACGCCCTGCTCTGGGTGGCTCGTTCCGCCGCCCGCCGCCCACGGCTGCTCCTCCTGGCTGCGGCGCAGGGATGGCGAAAAAACATCGATGTTTGCCATCAGAAACATCGATATATTAACATCAATATTTTGCTTTCGATGTCTTCTTCACATCGATATTTTGTTGCAAAAACATCGATGTTTTTTGTTTATTTTTTACTTTTAATAAAGGGGTCTCAGTACGTTGTAGAGTAGCAGCAATCCATGGCAATATCGTTGTTTTGCGTCATCCTCTTTATCACGCTGCACATTTCGCCTGTGCAATCTGAAGAAGTTGGCAGCTGCTCGTGTTATGAATGTGTATCTCCAGGCGTGTCATTGCCTGAATTGACAGTGAAACACGAAATCGATAGCAAAACACGATGTTCTTTATTCTTAATTTTATTATTTACATTCGATAATAAACTTTACATACTACTAACATGTTGGTAACCAAACAATAAAATATATTCCTTTTTCGTACTGCCATTAAAAATGGATAGGAAAATAGCATGTTTATAGCCTATAATTAAAACATCGATGTTTTCTCGCTGGTTTTCATCGACATCGAAAACCCTATAGCGATGTATCGAAATATCGATGTTTTGGTAAAATTGCCATCACTACTGCGGTCGCGGATGAGATCAGGTAGCGGCGCGGGAAGGGAAACAGGAAAATCGGCCTATGTAAATTGGGGACCAAATAACCCCTTTATCTTTTCTCTCAAAGCCTACTCTCTGATTCTACACTGTCAGAAACGTCATTAAGTCTAATGTAGATTAATGTATTGTACATGAAACTTAATGAAATCTGGCACATTGAAAAGAACTTAATATATTTGTACATTAAAATTTAATTCGTAAGTTAAAAAATGTTTCCGTTTCCCCTGCCGCTCATCATTCATATCGTATTTTCATTATCAGCAATTCATCAAGATAATTTATTCACGCCTTCCAGATACGACCATAAACCTTTGACACTTACATCCTAATATTCATGTGTGCATTAAATTTAACGTGCGTTCATGATAATTGCTTTAAATTAATTTACATGAAAGTAATGCGGGAATTTCTGACATTGTACATGTAAAGTGGGGACCAAACCAACCTAGGAAAGGAAAAAGCCTATAGAACAGGTAAGGGCTTTAAAAAGGCCGCCGCTGAACTGCAGTACAGCTTTTCGTTGTGCCTTATTGAAAATCTTCCAGACTCGCTCCTGTATCAAAATGAAAAGCCAAGAAAGCACAAAAGGTTGTACAAATTTCTTGTTCAGCTTTATAGAATATTAGCAGAGAAAAAGGAAGAATATAAAAATGGCAAGAGCAGAATTCATTGAATCAAAGAGTGATTCAAATGAATGAAAACCAACTTTAACTAAATCATATTTCGAAAAAAAAAGAAGAAAGAAAAGAAAAAGTCTGGAAAATTGGGATGGGAATGTTTTAATAATAATGGCTATGAAAATGTTTTCCAAAAATAAAGTGTCACCTACCATCGGGATCGATGTCCCATCTCTATCTGTAGCGGTAGCTCAGTGCATCAACTGATGTCACTGCGCCTCTAACCGGGAAGTCCTAGTTTCGACTCCTGATGGCGGCAGGATTTTCGACACTAGCTTTTCAGCTAGGTCGAATTCAGTCGCTGTCTGGAGGAGAATTCTAGCGGCCGGCTGCTCTGATCGGTAGTTTTTCGTGGTTTCTCCGATCAACACCAGGCGAATGCCGGAGCAGTACCCTATCAAAACGGGCCACGGACCGCGCGCGATCTGTCCTTCCTCTTCCTTGTCCTATCCTCTCCCCTTACACACACACCTACACTAACATGCACTACACTACCACATATTCCGGGAGAGCGGAGGGGAGCTTAGAGCTTGTCCCGGCTGGGGCGGTGCCCCGCTGGTGGGAGAGTCCTGGTTAGGGGGAAACCCCATTAGCCGACGGTAGGTCGGTGCCGGATCTCGCCATCCGGCAGGGGAAGATCACCGCCATCTCCCGAGAAAAAAAACATGCACTACACTAACGGGACTAATGACCGAAGCAGTTGACGCGCCCGGAAACACGAAAAAATCAATCCATCAATCGAACCCCATCCCGAGCGTTCGCCCGCGCTCGTCCTCCGCCCCCAGCGCGGCGGGAGGTGGCTGTGGCCGCTGCGGCGGCGCCGAAGCGCGGCGGGCGGGCGGGCGCTGCGGCTCGGCTGTCTCGCTCCCGTTCCCCGCCTAATTGGACGAGCGCGCCTGCGGACAGCCGCCGGCACTCGGACGCGCCGCCCGCTGGGAACGAGGTTTCCTTAGTGGTGCCCAGGCATCCATTTCCGGTGAAGCATTTTTGAAAAAGGAAATCGTAACTTAGTTTATAGGTTTTGTGGGAAAATGCGAGTATGTGAAACTTTTCGTGTACGCGAGATTGCATTACCTACAAACCTGCATTTCGTGGACAGAGGAAATCTGTTGCTCGTCGGCCGCGGAAATCTTTGTATGCAAATACCCTACTCCACGCGTACACCACAAAGACATGTGCAATAGAAACTAAAAAAGGAATTTCTTGGACTGCACTTAATTGATTTGTTTGCATTTTCTGAGGAGCTGACCAGGAAAAACGTGGTTGAAAAAGGGAGATAAATTATTTCTACATGCATATCTACTTTTATAAATCATATGCCCAGTACTTTCCACCTCCCTTTGACTGTGTGTGTAACCTATGTTTGTTTTCAATAATTACTTTCTCCTTGTTCAGATGGAGAAATATTGATATGTAGGAAAAGAAGAAGAAGAAGAAAAGAAGAAGAAGAAGAAGAAGAAGAAGAAGAAAAGAAGAAGAAGAAGAAGAAGAAGAAGAAGAAGAGGGAATAGGAGGAGGATGTCGAGAAGATGAAATACTTCTGTCAGCAGTGTTAAATAAATGGCATTTCATAACCATTCAAAAGTGATTGTGGGAAGTTGCTTTCGCAGCCTTTGACAACCTACACGCCTGTGCCGGTCGCTGCGCTGGCGTACGCACATTCCTTGCGAGCGGCCACCTGCACACTTGGAATCCCTGCTCGGTGTGGAGCAGGTGCGTGGGATATGAAATAATGAGTGAGCGCGGTCGCGGTTCAGGTGAACAAATGATTTCACGTTTGCAGTCGTTCATTAATTTAGTATATTGGTTTCTGGATTCGGAGGGATATCTTGTTTCTAAAAAGAGAACCGTTCGTGTTTCAAACACTTATGCAGATATTACTCGTTAAATTCCTTTGTTTGCAATATTTTGCTTTGTGTTAACTCTGAATCTTCCAAAAACACTCAATTGCATTTTAAATTCAAACAAACACTCAATTGCATTTCAAATTCAAACTATATTTTTTGGGGAAATTAAAAACGACTGAATATAATTAAATTTCATTTACGATTGTTTTTTGGTAAAAAAAAATCTTCACAAACTTCAAGGGTTCGTTTAAAAAAGAATATTTATCAACTTAACAATATGGAGCACTATAGTTTATCGAATTGTCACATGAAACTTGCAATTAACTTAAGCGTTCCACTTTTATTTCTTAATTAAAAAACAAAATGAAGTTCACAATGAAAGAACTACTTATATTCAACATTTTCAGCTTTTCTCATTCGATTGTCTTCTTGACGTGCAACCCACCAGACATCATTTATCTATTTCAGCTTCTGGAACAGTGACTGTTGCAACCACATAATTAACATAACTAACGTCCTCTCGTAGAAGAGTCCTGTCTTAGAAATCCAGACGACGCCATGCCAGCAAAAAGACGGGTCGTGTAATGGCTAATTACGAGTTTCCGAAGTAAGAATAAATTCCGGGGAACTCGTTTTTACTGCTCGAAGAAGCGGCATCGTGACTCGGTTGGGACCTGAACGGGTCCGCGACCGCAGCGCCACGGGATTCTGTCAGCCCCAGGACGGCCATGGCATTATTTTGGGCGGCCATTGTGCCGCAGGAAGCGTCGTGCAAGCAGCCGGTCGTGCCGCGAATGCATCGGCGCAGGCACGCCTTTGTCTGCCCTCTGCCTTAAATGGCAGACGCCCTCGGCCCGCGTGCACATGCGATGCTTATTTCACAAGCAAAGCAAACTGTCAACGGCAAACTGCCTCACGCTTTATAAAGCAGTTATTAGGCCACAAATGGACTACGCATGCCCCAGTTGGGCAATAGCAGCTAACAGCTATCTAAATAAACTGCAAGTAGTCCAAAATGAATGCCTAAGGGCCGCCCTCTGCGCCCCCAGGTACACTCTTATAAGAGACTTGCATCGCGATACCTTAATGCCACTGCTTAAAGATCACTTTAAAAGTATTACAGAAACATTTTTTGAAAAAGCAGCTGACTCGGAAAACACTCTCATTTCTGAGGTCGCTTCATACGAACCCGACAAACGGGCGAAGTATAAGCGACCCAAGCAGTTCCTGGAGTAAGAGAAATCTGAAACAGCGAAATGAAACTTGAAACATAAGCATTGAATCACTGCACACGCAATGCGCGAGCCGGTAGGCTAAAATCTTCTTTGATCTGCTTTTTCTCTCATGTTGCAGGATTGACCATAGATGCCCGTAAGGGTAGGAATGGTCGCACCGCAGTGGCGTGATCGTACATTGCACTTCGTGCGTTCACAAAACTGCACAAGTTAGCTCTCGCCTCGCATGCACATGCGCTGTCCTCCCCAGTCTGCACACACGCGACGGTCGAAAGTGCCTTTCAAGTTCGCCATTGAATTTTAAAGAGAATTTGCTATTCACGCTGAACGGACACTGCTGATTAACTTTGTAAACGGTGCCTGAGATTCACCGCAATAAATATGTTAAAAACGTCCAGAATGAAAACTTTAAATTTAGTAGAAACTAGTGGCCGACCTGGATGGCCGAGGTGGCTAAGAGCGAGTACCGACTCATCGCTTCGGTCCGAAGGGTCGCGGGTTCGAGTCCCGCCTTGGGCATGGCTGTTTGTCCCTTGACTTTGTGTGTGTGTTGTCGCGGAGGGCCTCGCGTTCTGCTGACCCCAGATCAGAGGAGCCCGCAAGTGTGTTGGTGTCTAGTGTATGGTCGAATATGCGTCCCTTCGGGACGTAAAGGGCAACCGGCTGTCGGCTGGATACAAGCCCTAGGTAAAAAAGAAACTAGTGTACTCATGCGAGAACTCTCGCATGTTAAACTCCCACCCTCTTCCCTATTTTTCCATTTCCATATTAAGGGTGTAATATATATTTTTATTCAAGACCCTCTTATCCTCCGACACGTGTTCTATATGTCTCCTTGTAATTGATTGCAATAAAATAACCCTTCTCAATACAAATTATTCTGATTTAAAGTTATTACCAAGTAGAGAGGTACACCACTGTAATTCAATCACTTAGAATATCAAGTAATTAGTTCAAGTTCACATACAGTAGCAAATTCTTCAGGCTCTGAACGGTGGGGAGGGGGTATAATCGAGAAGCGTTGAACCAGCAAAAATGTAATTGAATGTTCAAGAAGATCTTATCCTGTAGATTACGGTGTTAAGGAACATTTCTTTCAGGCCTTTGGTTACAAAATTTTAGTTTTTAAGGGCATAAAATGCTTCATTTAGGAGTTATTTAACGATATAGATTTCAAAATGCGACCGAGAGTTGCGGGTTGCAATTGACTTAAATAGTTAGACGCTATTTTTAAAACAATTCCTTCATATTTTTAAAATCAAAGTACAATTTAGGATTCTATGTGAAGTTTTCGTTCTCACAGAACGAAGATGGAAGATTATCATATTATGGGTTGGACATGAAGAAAAGTCAACAATGAAAGAGTAATACGTTATTACGCTTTCGTGATTTCATAAACCCAATATTAAACTATCGTGATTTCATAAATCATGAATTGCTTTTGAACAATCGTATTTCTTCTCCAATTACTTAAAAAAATGAATATTACGAAATATTTTATAAAAAAACATACTGTAGCAACAATATTTTTAATTCATTTTTATATTTCTAAGGAACCTAAAGAATTTTGATTAGAGTTAATTTTGAAATGAACGAAAATTACCAGAAAATCTTTGGCAGTATTTGTTAACGAGTTTGTGCAGTTAAACAAGCATTTCTATGCCCCTATTAAAACACGATTTATAGACAATGTTTGTCCCCCTTGCCTAACGTATTCTCCGTCACAAGAGGCTCGCACGGCCGTGCGCGGGAACGCGGCTCTACTCCTGAGTCACGTGACATGCGCGATGCAGCAGACAATTGGCCCAACGACGGGTGGCTGTCAAGAGCCTCGACTGCCTGACACAAGAGGGCTCTAGATGTCCGTGCGGTGAATGGCAGGCGGAGTTAACGGCTGCCCACTTGGTCCAGACGCTTTCCTCCTCCCTCATCACTGCAACCGAGATTGAACTGATGAATCTAATGTGTAAGGACTTGGTTCATTAATTTAATAGGCCGTAACATGCCTTTACACCGACGGTTAACGACAGGATTATCTCGTTAATGAGCGCCCGTAGCGTTGTAATACTAGTTCGCGGCCTTCACCTCATTGGACGCGTGTTCGGTCGGTCCATGTGGTGAACAACGAGCTGGCGGGAGGTTTGCAGGGGAATAATATTGCTTTTCGTTCTGTTATTACATCTTCACTATCATTGCTCATTAATCAATTCAATCATCGTGACCCAACTTCAACTACTGCGTAATAACTGGCTTGGATGAAGTGTCCAATGAACTGAAAAGCTGAACGACCTCTTAGCATAACGCCACAAGCAAAAGAAATGGATATTTATTATATAAATTGTAAAAATAAAAACAATCAACTAAACTCAATAAATATATAAACAGGAGATCCTGGGGCAGTCTGTTCCTTTAGTTTCCATTGCTTTGCCATTCGCAAAGCAACTTGCAGGCGCTGACCTCCCGTCCCGCGTTACCACTCGCCGCAGCAGGAAGCCGCAGGGGAAGCGACACGATAATATTCTCAAATCACAAGTCGTCCAAACCAAATTCTTAAGATGCATCACCCACACCCCGTGATTCATATTTGTCAAGCAACTACCCACCGAATTAAACATAATACCAATCCCTTACTCTATAGCATATCTAGCCTATAACTTCTATTTAAAACTCCACTTGATCAATTGATTGATAGATTAGAGATTCCGGGTGCGTTAACGGCTAAGGTCATTAGTTCCGTAAGTGCGTTTTTATTGCTGGAGTTGGCATTATCTTCCGCTGGATGGCGAGATGTTGCGCCGACGTACGTCGATTTGCGAGGTTTTCCCCCCAACAAGGTATCTCCACCAGCAGGGCATCCTTCCGGCTAGTGTCTTAAAAATTGCCTGCACCGTGGACATTTGAACCCTACGACTTCCCGGTCAGCGGCGCTGCAGTGACATCAATTGATGCCCTGATGTACCTTCGCCAGTCCACGTGGAACTAGCGATGCAGGTTGACGCGGGGCAGGACGGGGCTGCGGGGGCGGTGAGTGTGTGGGGAAGGCGGGGGGAGGGGACGGGGTCAGGCGCGCGTCGCATGTCTGGGCGTCGCGACGGCGGCCGCCGCGCGCTACACCTGGGCGACGCACGCACGGTTGGGAGGGAGGGGGGGGGCGCCGGAAACAGCGCGATTCGCCGGCGCGGGCTGTGACCGAACCGCTAAGTCCCTTCCCTTCACGACCGCCCAGACATCGAGACACCGCTACAGTCTCTACAGTAATGTGGGCCACCACAGGTGGTATTGCTAGTGATGGCAAATTTTACCAAAACATCGATACATCGCTAAAGTTTTTTCGATGTCAATGAAAACATCGACGAGAAAACATCGATGTTTTAATTATAGACTAATAAACATGCTATTGTTCTATCGATTTTTAATTACAGTAGGTGAAAGGGATATATTTTATTGTTTGATTACCAGCTTGTTAGTAGTATCTTTATAAAAATTATTAATAATTATCAATAGTTAATATATCGTATTCTAACACAGAACTGATTCGAAGGAAAGAATCGGTAGTAAAACTCGTGAAGAGTTCAATTAATTATTTTTTATATCGAATTCTTCTTCCTACAACCGATCCCCATAAATTAATTAAGAGAATGTTAGATGTTTGTCAGTATCTGAAATTTAAACAAAAAACCTGTATAATGTTCTCCACGATATGCCATTTTTATTGTTTTAAAAATATCCTCATAACGTGAATGTTGCCAATAATGCCTGCCTCAGTTATTTTATGTTTACATTTTACAGTAAAAGAGTTTCAGCTTAATCATAATTAACCCAAACTCAATTATCTTAAAATGCTGAGAAAGAAAAGTCAACGGGAGATTTGACACACTCACGCAGAAAAGTGCTCGTCAGCTCTCTCAAATCCAATCGCGCGAAACGGGTGTTGAAGTCGCCGGTAAGCAGTAAAGGAGGGGGGGGGAATCGGGAATCGGGCAAGTCGATGCTACGGGACAAGTTAAGTCCGCATTTGGTTGCTACTTGCAGAATCTTTCCCAGAAGTACGGAATGTGCTAGTTTCCAAACGAACAAACTCACTGTTGCATAAACCTCCCATTTACATGCGAATCACGAAGCTGGACGTTTTAGAACGTCGCTAACGTCTAGTCTTTGCGTGCCATTCACTGTTCGTGCCATGTTCAACTTGCAACCCTGAACAAGCTAATGAAATTGTTGAATCTTGAAATTCAATTAAGACATTCTCTACAAAGATAATTCATATGATATAGATGCTGAGTCTTATTTCTTTTGCTAATACTCGTACTAATTATTTTTATCATTCTGTTCTCATCGTACATTCTATTTATGACGTTTTCAGGGCTCAAGAATGTTGTACACCAATTGGTGTACAACATTCTTGAGCCCTGAAAATTGATTATTTAACTAATTATTTAACTCTTGAATGAAAGTTTTAGCAGTTAGATGGGAACACGCGCGCGAAACCAATGTCCGCCCAAAATAAATAGTTCAAACTTTTACCAAATTCTATTAGTTGCTAATTTTTGTTCGTTGTCAATCTACTTTTTCAGGTACTTAAAATCATAATAAATGTTTGTTAGACTACAGTGTAACAAGTTGACAACCTATGAACTGAAGTTTCACTTGTGAACTGTTTTTTTTTTTTTTTATTTCAGCACTCAGGATAAAACGAGAGACCACATATTATCATGCAAAAATATTGTTTAGATTCGCTAGTATTGTTGCAAAGATAAAAAGGCATGAAGTACCTGGTATTTAGTCCTTGAGTTTTTCGCTCTTTAAAAAGTATACTCATGTAACAGCTGACAAAAAGTTTTCTCGTCAGTTTGAAGTTCTATACTTTAACATTCAATCTCTTGCCTTTTGATTACAAAGATCTATTCATATTTCACAAGAGCAGTTCCTCTTTCTAAAGAATTTGCTCATTTATTCTCCACACGATGTTGAGCGCACGAGTCTCCACACGTGCTCTTCCACGAAGTAAAGAAATAATTTAGGAGATAATTCATCATTCTTTCATAGAGGTTCCATGTAAGTTCTCTTTACGAACAGAACGACATACGACGGGCGACTATGTTTTAACATGATTCCGCCCTTACATTTCGTGACCTCGCTCCTCGCTTCCATACGCAGCCATCGATGTAATCTTCTTTGAATCAGTCGGCACCGCGACCCCGATAAACCACAGCAATCAGAACAGGGTGTTTATTTTATGACCACCTGTCAGAGAGCGTTTACTTTCATGAGTCTCGGTGGCAGAAAAAAAATTTACGACACGTTCCATGTCGTCGGTCTATGTACGGTGATCACAGGACCTCCGGGCGCATGAATATTCAGATCGTGGGGCAGTAGAGGGGGTTGCGAGCGAATGTGGGACAGCCGGCGCCACGTCCCATTGGCTGCTAGGGCACGCCGGGGTGGCAGATACCGACGGCGCTTGCTCCAATTCGAAGCCTTCCTGAGAACTGTGTACATTAATCGAAAGCTGGGCGGCGAGATTCCAGTTGTTAATTACGTGTGAAGAGCGAAAGTTACAAGCACTAAGAACGATTTTTAATGACTAACATTTCCGAATGTGAGCGAGTGCCTGGAAAGATGACAAATCATTTACCTCGTGTTTCGTCGTCAATTACGTCATGCCGAAGCTTTGAAATTGCAAATCATATGCGAGAAAAAAACAAATCTGGAATCTCGTTAAATAAACTATAGTACAAATGCTGATGGAATTATGTTTGCTAAGCGTTTTCTGAATGTGATGCTAATGAACTTGGCTTACTTTTTTATTTGTGAACACTGTATTCTCAAATTCAAACATTAAATGTGTTTTAGACTAATGGGATAGCGAACTACTCAATTTCCGTTCTGAGTTTAGTACCACTGACTCAGTTCAATATGCATAGTGCCAACACGAGGGTCAGCCTCCTTTCTCTGTACTGCAGTCTCTATCTCTGACGACGTGGGTAGAGCTGAGCAACGTCGCAACCGGATGGGAGTTTCCAGTTCTCGTCAGGACTTTTATGATGAGCAAAGTCGCAACCTTGCTATCCCATTGCCTCCCTACTGCACGCTTTGTCACTAACACCGGGAGAGGTGGCATCGACTGATGTTACTGCTGTGCCTCTGACCGGGAGGGCATAGGTTCGAGTCCCGATGGTGACAGGATTTTCGACACTAGCTAGATAGGTCGAAATCAGCCGCTGTCTGGAGGAAAATTGTAGCTACCGACTGCTCTGATCGGTAGTATTCGGTAGTTTCTCTGATCAATACCAGGCGAATGCCGAGGCAGTATCCTAATAAACGGTTCACGGACCGCGCGCGATCTTTCCTTCTATTCCGATTCTTCCTTGTCCTATCCTCATTCCTTACCCACAGTTACACTCGCATGCAGTACACTATCACATGTCGGGAGACCAGTCGAGAGTTTGACCTTGTCCCGACTGGGGCGGTGCCCCGCTGTTGGGAGATACCTGGATGAGGAGAACCCCGCTAGTCGACGGTAGGTCGGCGCCGGAACTCACCATCCAGCAGGGGAAGATCACAGCCAACTCCCGTGGAAAAATAAGCACTACACTTACGGGACTAATGACCTTAGCAGTTGACTCGCACGGAATCGCTAATCAATCACTTAATTCATTTGAGACCTAAGTTCGCGCCCATCGCCGCCCCAGACTTTAGGCGGTAGATAACTTATTTCTAGCTTAAAGAAACTTAACCTATGAGAGAGAGCACTTCTTGCACTTCTGAGCAGAGGTCGGGAGGGCGCGGGCGGGCGAAGTATGTCGACTGAGATGCCACATTTCAGGGTCACTCCCCGTCTAAAAACCGGCTGCTTCAACTCCCCTTTCTGTTGTTCCAGCCCAGCTTTTTTATTTCCTCCACCGGTAGTTTGCAAGAGCGTTCCGAATGACAGAAGCACATCGCTCCCTTCGTGCCGAGACGCATTTCAGATTGCCCTCACAAAACTCGAATTCCAAAGAACAAACCCTTGAAGTAATTGGGCTAGCAACTTTTTTGTTATTTGATTTTTTTTTCGGTTCTACTATCATCAACAAATTGCGATAGATCATCAGTGTGTTTATAAACTTCACAAATTTCTCATACGAGCAAAAACCAGTACATTTTATCCATCGACAATGTCTAAATTAATTATTTTCCTATGATCTGAATAATTCATCGTGTTTTGATTTACAAACTTGTTGTCAGAATACGTTAAAATTTAGCCATTTGCTGCCAAATGTCGTTATACATATTTAATAGGAAGTTTAAAATAGCAGCGTTCTCATCAGTAGTTAATTTGTAGATTTTAATTACAAATTGCAATGAATTTGATTACGACAAAAGTTTAAGGTTTTTAGAAATCCAATCCAATAACTATAATGACATTTAAGATGCTATTATTTCTTAATATTTATTAACAAATTAACTCTGTATTTTTATTCAAGAAAAAATTGGTAAAAAATGTCAAATGTAGAATATGAAGTATAACATTGACTAATTACGAAACATATTTTTAGAATATCCAAGAAATCAAAGGGGGAATGTTCACATTGCTTAGTAATTTCTAGACGGATGAAAATCATTAAAATGTCATTAGTTACTCGCATCTGGCACGAGTGGTTTAGAATAATTTGTCACCGCGAGGGCTCGCAAGTTTAGGTCGCCAGAGGTGGTGTCCGTGTCGCATTCACTTAGCGCTGGGATTGAGAAATGGGCAATGTTTAATCGCTCAAAGTATCTCCCTCCTCAGCATGCAGCAGACGGGTTCGACAGTTCAGCCTCTTGTGCCATGTGCCAGAATGGGGACACGCTGATCACTCGCTCATCATCATTAATATTACCTTTATTTGAAGAAATGGAAGATATTTAGTACAAGTCTATCCAAACTGTCAATTTCAGACAATCTTACGTGTTAAGTAAACCATATCTTTTATTCCAATTAATAACTTCATAATTTTGTACTAGCTGAATGTGACGACGCTATATTCCGTTTCAAAATATTTGTATATGTTGAAAATTTCTACTAAGCCAGTTCTAAATAAAAAGAAAATTTAAAAATATTTCTAACTGGTTTAGGGTTGCCAGATATTCTCTATTTGAGTGAACTGTTCACTATTTCAATTATTGATTCACAAATTAGAAAATGAAAATAGTAACATGTAAAAAATATCTTTTTTTAAATTCGATTAGAGCTGACTTTGCCCTATGTGGAATCCTGTTATCGCGCAGGTCCGCGCAGTTGATATCTTGGTTTCGGCCCCAAATCAATTGAAATTGTTTCTATATTTTGCATCAGTTCCGGTCTCCAATGTTACCACCGAAAGAATTTTCAGTGTTATGAAAAATCTTTGGATGTTTGGAATGGAGGTTGAGTCAGTTTGAAGCGAAATGTCCATTTTTTTAACGATCCGTATAAGTGTACGGAAGTTAAAGAATTATTTACGAAGTTTTTTAACTTTGTAAAAGACACTCGATTATTTAACTCTTTTCGATTATAATTGAGTTAAATAATAATTCAAATCCAAAGAATGTTATCCAAAGATAATTGTAGTAAACCAGGCAATTGTGACGTTGATATGAATTATTGATTGTTAGCTACGATATAATTATTCAAAGATCATACAATATTGAAGCAAATGATTGTTCAATTATGTTATTAATTAATAATTATAATAATATTAATAATTATTATTACAATATTATTAATAATAATAATTATATTATTATTAATAATTATTATTATTGGATTAATAATTTTGGGATAAATTAAATATGAAAATGCCATTGTTCATAAATATATCTGTCTTATCTTGCTATTCATTACTCTCCCCACCCTCGTTCACTATCTCCTGAAGACATATCTAGCAACCCTACTCTGGTTTTATCATTCTTGGGCGTAATTCGTCAAAAATAATCTGTTAAGAATTGAAATTGAGTAATAAAAAAATACAAAAATTAAGTGGCCTTAACTTCTCTTGGATGTTTTTTCGGCCTACGGCCACCAGTTCAAGCAAATTAGACAATAATAGCATACATATTGCAACGTCATCTTGCAATGTCGCTGTAACAATTAACAATATTTAAAACTCACATTAAAAGCAACCTAATTTTTTTATGAATTGCTTTTTATGATTTACATTATCGGTTTATTATGTAAAGAAATTGCTCTAAATAATAATACAAAACTTTTAATCTTCTATCAGACTCAGAACACACAAAAAGATCAGTAATACCATCATAAATTCTTCTACCATCATTTATTCATCACCAATTCTTTCTTGTTGACTAAGTTTTGCCTTAGCTCTCGTCACATACCTTAGGATAACCAGCTCATTAGGACAAAGCGTAATGTCCGATTAATCGTATTCCATTTTACTGAGTTAAATGAAATATTTTTTTTATTCAAACATACTCATTTCGGTTTTACAAGTTGTAAATTATAAGCCTGTTAGTGGATTTAACAATCAAATCGTTACAATTTTGTTCAGCGATAAATAATGTGATAATCTAACCAGCTATAACCTCTTTGAAATGGGGACTCTAATTTGCATGGGCGTCTACTCAGGTTGTTGTCTAGTATTCAGCACGCCAGATATTTTCTACTACTTGCTCGTCTTCATTGGCGAGAGCTGCTCTTCCTCGTATCAACGTATGGTGTTTTATTTGTTGAGAGAATATTGAATAAGAAGAGACAAAGACATCCTTTGTATCTGAAACTGTGGACTACTGCAATAGCAGCCGAGCAGGAGCGAAAATACGAACAGGTATGCCGAAACAGGTTAGAATACGAGGAGAAAACACATGAATAATGTATACATGGTAGTCGAAGTTTGTCAATTAATACAAAACGCCCATCAACACCCGTGGGTCATCCTATCGCCTTTAGTAAACACTTACGTACATTAATCTTGCGTTCAGCACTATAAAACGATTCCGTCGGAACTGGAAAGTGCCGACAGCATGGCCCTTGGCACAATATGCTGCTATAGACCCGGTATCTTAACAATTCCCCAACGGCCGCGCCACCATTCAAATTCACATCGCCATCCACAGGACCTTTCGGCCCCTCGACCCTCCGGGGCACAAGCGGCCAACCGCCGTCGATAAGGCGACTTCCCGTTTACTATGAAGCCTTATCCCGCGCCGGAGCCTTGGTCTTGAGTGGCGGGGGTGCGGGCCGGGGTCTAGCGAGTGGGCGAGCGTCTGGCGGCCAAGATAATGCCCGGAGGTCAAAGCTCCCGACGCAGACGCCGCGCCACGCCGCGCCGCGCCCCGCTGACGGCCGCGGACACCGCGCCCCAAGGACGGCCACGCGACGAAAGTGATGGCAAATTTTACCAATACATCGCTAAAGGGTTTTCAATGTCGACGAGAATCGATATCGTCGATATCGACGTTTTCGATATCGACGAGAAAACATGGGTTTTAATTATAAGCTAATAAACATGCTATTTTACGATTCATTTTTAATTACAGTAAGTAAAAGCGATACATTATATTGTTTGGTCACCAGCATGATAGTAGTATGTTAATAAAAATTAATATCCAATGTAAAGAATAAAATTAACAATAAAGAACCTCGTGATTTGCTATCGATTTCGTGTTTCACTGTCGATTCAGGCAGTGGCACACTTGGCGATAACATACATTCATAACACGAGCAGCTCCCAAACTTCCTCAGATTGCAAGGCGAAATGTGCAGCATGATAAAGAGGATGACACAAAACAACATTATTGCTGTGGATTGCTGCTACTCTACAACGTGCTTAAATCCCTTTATTAAAATTTTTTTGAAGAATTAAAAATTTAAAAAAAAAGTTTTAAAAACATCGATGTTTTTTCCCCATCCCTACACGAGACAACAACAAAACAACACACAACAAAAACATCGATGCTCAAAATTAAACATCGAAGTATGTTATTAAAATATCGATCCAAAATCATCGGTGTATTTACTGAACATCGATATATTTAAAACTAACATCCATGAATTTAAAACTGGATAAGTAACCATTAGCTTACTTTAAATTAGTACAGAAATATAATTATAAGAAGGAAGTGCTTTATCAGCGTCTGCTTGGCTATTGTTGGCAATACAACTGCAGGCTATGTCCATGCACTGCATTGAGCGATCAGATGAGAGCGGGGCGGAGGAGGTTCCAAGAACATCTCTGACGGGACGCGGAGCCTCGCGCGGATCAGATGTCGCATCCGTTAGAGCGGATGCTTACGTCGTGGAGAGCCAGACTGCGAGAGGGAGAAGGAAATCAGACTGAACGCGGCTGTTGACCCTGAATTTCACGATGATGCTTAAGAGTAAAGGCAATAAAGCAAATAAAGAAGAACGAACTTCCAAGTATTATTTCAATTGTCCGCCTGACCACTGCATTACAGGACATGTACGACTTTGATATTAACACTCATTCTGCAAAAGAATAATAAAAACTATTTTGTTATAACCCTATTTAACACGAACAAAAACAAAAATTTATTTCAATGCAGAAAATTCCTAATAAAATATTATTGCTTTATTGTATTATTAATATTTTGAGCAGCGTATAATTCTCTCAGAGAGCAATGTTTCGGTAAACTCGGAGAGGACATTAACGTATACTATTCATTAAATGCCTATGACAATGTAATCTGTCCCCTGTGAAATGAAAAAAAAATTGAAGTCGGAAATGTTTTACTGAAACTACTAAAATTAAAATGAAATTTTAAGATTTTGAAATTGCAAGAACTTGTAGTTTTTGTACGTGTGTACCTTTTCTTTTGTTTTTTATATTTGTTAATAATTACGTATGTAACTCTAAATTCTGTAAAAACGCTGAAAACAAGTGAAAGCACTGAAGTTCATTAATACTTTGCATCATTTAGATGTACTATTTAATATAAAAGCCCAAATCTCTTAAAAGTACACATATTATTATTATTATTACATTATTAATTTATTCATTGCATTGAATTTGTATTCCGTCTGAGAATGGTATTTCAGATGTCATTTAAGTTTATTAGAAATGTGCGAATGATTGAATGAATGTTTGCATTTCTCAAGGCATTTTCAATTCACAACACTACATACTGAAGAATATTGTCACTCCATTCCTTTTTGTGTTAAATAAGTCACAGGGTATTTCATAAAATTAATTTCCAAACTTTGTGAAGTCCAACAGAAGTACTTGTGCATTATCATTCAAAAAACATTTTCTACGGAGAACTATGTCGATCTCAAAATCAAAGGACGTGCATTTTATACAACACTCCACAAAACTAACCATTACCGTTTCAACAGTTTCACCGAACACCCCTCGCCGCGCTCTGGCCCTAAATGAAGCGTCTGGCAGGCGTTACGAGCGATGGGCAGAGATACGCGCGTGCCTGCCGCAGAGAACGAGCCGCAACACGGACAACGGGGCGCACGTCGAGGCTGCGAAGCCCTAGCTCGTCCATTAACTTCACTAGAAACTCATCATCATCATCATCATCATCATCATCATCATCATCATCATAATAATAATAATAATAATAATAATAATAATAATAATAATAATAATAGCCGATCCCATGATGCAGACGGTTGCCGCAGCCGTCGTCTGCGCCGATGAGGCTACAGGTTCCAGTCCTGCGTAGGCATGGTCGTATTTGTGATTATCACTTCACCCCTCATCATTCTGTCACATAATTCACACTTCAAGGCATAACAACCTTTTCATACCGAGGGATACAGCTGAAAAGCTGATCCTATAAGTTACACACGTTAATCGTGTAGCGTGGTCAGAAATGATCGATATGTCAATAATAATAATAATAATAATAATAATAATAATAATAATAATAATAATAATAATAATAATAATAATAATAATAACAACAACAAACACACAAAATTGAAGTAAGTTGAGGGGTGGACACTATTGAATCTCTGAGGTTGAATCTATCCCTTAGTTTACGCGATCGCTATCAACCTTCTATAAAGTAAAAGTCCTAAAGAAAATGTCTGTCTTGAGACAGGTTTTTGGGGAGTGCGAAACAAGCGCCAAGAGCAGTATGCGTCCAGCTGCAGGGTACTCGAGGGCGCGCGGGCGAGACCCTGATCGATGCCCCGTGACTCACGGAGTATTCCACTTGCCCGCGGCCCTTGACTCACGCGCCCAACTGGCGCGAGTGACCCAGCGGCTCGCCTGGCCCGCGACCGCCACGCGACGCCTCGCAGGGACTTGGTCGCGGGCCAACCGACAGGCGGGCACGCCGGCTCACTTCCACGAGGCAAGCCGGCTTACTAGGTGGCTCAGGGCATCAATTGATGTCACTGCAGTGCCTCTGGCCGGGAGCTCCTAGGGTTCCACTCCCGACGGCGGCGGCAGGATTTTCGACACTTGCTAGTTAACTAGGTCGAGTTCAGCCGCTGTCTGAAGGAGAATTCTAGCGGCTGGCTGCTCTAATCGGTAGTTTTCCGTGGTTTCTTCGATCAACACCAGGCGAATGCCGGAGTAGTACACTAACAAACGGGCCATGGACCGCGCGCGATCTTTCCTTGCTCTTCCTTGTCCTATCCTCACCCCTTACACACACACACACACACACACACACACACACACACACACAGACACACACACACACACACACACACACACACACTTACGTGCACTACACTACCACACATCCCAGGAGACCAGTTGGGAGCTTAGAGCTTATCCAGGCAGGGGCGGTGCTACGACGTGGGAGATATCTGGTTGGGGAAACCCTTGCATGCTGACATGAAGGTCGGCGCGAGTTCCCCCCCCCCATCTTCCGGGAGAAGATGACCGCTTCCTTCCACGATAAAAAAACATGCACGACCTTACGAGCCAAATGACCCTTATCAATCAATCAATGAGGCAAGTTGCAGATGACATGTTTCTAGTCTCTCAACGTTTGGTTCCGCAAGCCTTTCCGTCCGTGCATTCAGTGTCACAGTCAATTCAAAATATAATTTCTCTTTCCGAACTTGGTTTTCTGTTCAAATTACTATATAAAATTTTCTATAAAATGTTCAAGTAATTTATTTTGAGTGCTTGTAGTCTTCTGTACCCAATGTCAAAAGATTTATTTTCCCAAATCCTAAATATTTCCTCTTAGAAAACTAAAGGGAAGAGTAGTATTTTTATCCTTCTTTTCTATTAAAAGTCGAAGAGAAATACTCTGGTGTCTTAAGTCTCATTAATTTGTGTTTGCTTGAGATCGACTAGCAACCTTTGTCCAGATAATTATTTATTGGACATAAGTAGCTGATCACTGATCTAAGTTTCCCTCCAAACAACGGACCACTTTTTAGTATTATGTTCAAATTGGGATGAAATAAAAATTTGGAGTGTATTCATAAGACTTCCGCAACATCTGAGTTCATGAAACAATCTGGCACCGCGGGCAATGTATTCACGAGACTTGTAATGGTCTTTCAGACTACTCCCAATAACCCTCCACCTTCATTTTACTCGGACAACGAATTTAATTAATCACGATTAAACCAAGCACGACGGAAGAGGTTGGGTAGCTCTAAGCCTCTGAAAATGATGGCGCATGCAGACTCAAGTGCCTCATAACATAGCATAATCCATCATTTGCAGTAGCTAATGCATCAACGCTTGTTTATATTAAACAGCGGAGATTAATGGAAGTATGGTAAGATATGTACCATTCGAGATATGACCGAGGAATTTCTAACGCCCATGAATAAAAATTGGAATATAATATATAAAAACTATTGAAGAGGAGCACTTCTTTTCAATGGAAACGTTTAAGCACCGAATTAAATACAAACCTTTCCATGTTTGGCAATTTCTTCTTAAATCCATTTATTTCGCTTCTGGTATGATTGTTCCTGAGCTTACTTTTTCAATACTCGAAAGAATGTCACTAGTGAATTAAATTACACTAACGTGTAGCATTTTTCTCACAGATTTACACACTTTAATTTCTGTTCTACATTTTCTGTGTGACAATTTATTATGACATTTGTACCGTTTTCTCTTTGACAGGTACATCCATAATTTACTTTTAAAGCCACTCATGTTTTTCTGCTTTCCGAAAAAAAATTCATCTGTATCATTAGTTGATCTCTACTTTCAAGGAGGCGAGCCGTCCAAAAGAGCCATTAAACGAATGTACACAACGTTCTAGTTCGTACCTAATTAATATCTGCCCCAACACAAAGTTTAAGGCGGGAGGTCGTTCACCGTCCTTACATGGATGCGCTTGCACAGCTAAGCGACCGCTTCACGTACAATACATCGCTATCGCGAAGATGGCGGCGATTCTCACCCGCGCAGTATAAGCATGATCCACAGACACTGATTCGCCGCCATTGCCTCCGAAAGCGCGATTTTAGTCCTAAACGTAATTGCAGTATGAAAATGCAAATCCGGGGCAGCCCGGCGCGGCGCTGGCCCGTGACGGCACGCAAGTCCACCCTCCCCCTCCCCTCCTCCCCCCACCCCACCCACCCGCGCCGCTCTTCAGTCACTGGCGCGAGCACACGGAAGTGCTTTGAACTGGGGCAACCAACTCAAACTTAGGGGAGCTGATAAGTGATAACTATCATTCTAGGAGAGAACAACCTGATTATGATTTTAAATCTGTTCAGTGGCTGATTTACAACTTTAACAGTTTCATTATTTTCTAAATTTATAAATAAAGTATCCAGAAACAAGAAACGCACACCTAATCAAAGCCGGCAGGCCAACAAGATTCTCCACTATCTCCCTTATTGTTTAACATGTATATAGCTGACTACCCAGAATTGACATACTCAGAAATAGCACTTTACGCGGATGATACAGTAATATTTGACGCAAACTCAAATATTACCAACGCATGCAAAGATCTCCAGTCGGACTTAAACGAATTTGTCAAATGGACAATGAAATGGAGGATAGCCATAAACCCTAACAAACACAACCTAATATATTCTCATTAAGTAAAATACATCAACCACCACAAATTAAAATTAATAATTCTGCAATTTCATGGATTCATAATGAAACTCTCGTAAAATTCTGGGTGCATTACTAGATCAAAAATTAACATGGAAAAACCACATTCAAGAAATTAGAAACAAAATATATGGAAACATTAACAAGTTTTACCCCTTAATAAATAAAAAGTCATTGCTTACTCTGGAATGCGCATTATCCATCTATAACACGATAATACGTCCCTCATTAACGTACGTCTGTCAAATTTGGAACATTATAGCAAACGCACATCTGAAGAAACAAGTACATAAGAAAAGTCGTACCCATGGTTTATTCCAAATTCGCAAATATACAGAGAATTAAAAGTTCCTCCCTTTAATGAAAACATTCAACAGATGAGCAACAGATTTTTCACTGTCTACCATCTTGTATACGTGCACTAATATTTACTCTAGGCAAAAATGCATCCATTCCAAACCGCATTATCATCCGATATCCCAAAGACTCTCTTAAACCACCGTAAATTAGAATCAACCCCCTTAACTCCTCGTATTAACCAGTTCCGCTAACGAAAATGTTAAATAAATAAATACAAAAATTAAACGAATTTTCACAATTACTGCTCTGCAGACTTTGTTTATGATGTAGCTGTGTGGCCCTCCTCAAATACTGTTAGCCGAAAGGCCAAAATTATGTAAATTAATAAACTGTGTATTAAAACCCCTGAAAGGCATATTTGTCTCACAGGCAGAAAATAAATAAAAAAAGAAAGAAACGAGAAAGACGATCTCGCCACCTCTAAAGCGCTAGAAAACACGTAAATCCTTACGGAATCTACCAAAATAATTTAGAAAAGCAAAATCTATCAACATTAAATTACATTATTCTAAAGGGAATCTGTATAAAGACACCAAATTATTTTTAACGTCCCACTTATGAGATACAAAACTAAGGAGAGAAGACATAACCGATTACTACAAATAGTCGTGGGTTACCTTCTTAAATCAACCGGTGCATCTACATATTTACTACTCGTGCATTTACATATTCACTTCTATCCAGCACCGATCTGCTCGATATGGAAATGAAGGAAATCTCGTGTCGTAAAGAAATCAGACAAACAGGTATGCAGTGGAGGCGGTTGACTCCACCTTGCACGGCGACGACCGACGAAGAAGAATGCATTTCGCTTGCATTGCATTTCTTTGGACTTCGCAAAACAAAAACGGAAATTACCATACCGAGCGTTTGGATGCATTTGGAAACATTTAAGCTAACATTAGCGCAGTAAAATTTATTTGCCTTTTTAAATGTACTGCCAAAGCACCACTGTAGATAGTACTAGATCTACATAAAAAAGAAGACTATTACATAGACCATTACATATGAAGGGCTCTGGGCAGCAACAAGAAAAGTCACATTGAGACTTCCACTGTTCATAAATCTAAATAACTCGATATTGATCGAAATTATCATATCTTGTTACTGCCATTGTGTGCCAAGTTTGTGCCATTGTGTAGTCTACTAGTAATCAAATGACCTCATCCCATGGGACGTTGTTTCCTAGAGTTTTCATTGAGTCGGTAGTTTTGGGAGTAATTGGGATGAGGTCCCTCACTCAAGGAGGGGACTGGGCAAGAAACAGTGCCATAGTCTTCTTCAAATAAAACATTTCGTCCCTCCAAGCTCACGGGTAAGAGAGGTCGTCACTATCATCCAATCGGGAGCTTCAATACCAAAAAATTACGTCGTAACGAAGCTCGCGATTAGATGGGTCCCAGTCTCCTGCCAGCTCGTGACCTTGAAGGGACAGTGTTTTAATCGGAGTTTCGAGTTGCCGGTCACGACCTGCACTCACCGTGCGGAACGGACGACGCACAAATTGAGGCGGCACAGCGCGTCGGACGGACTTCCGGCGCCCCCTCCCCCCGACATGGCGGCAGTCAAAAACATATGACTCAGGACGGCGACCTTTGCCCCCGCACGCGCCCACGCTTTGTCTGTTACACAACCGCTTTGGGGGTCGGTCCCGCCGGATGTTGCTGTCTTTGCTCGTTGGCAACTCGGAGTCTGCAATCGAGTACGGCGTAGATAGGACACCAAAGACAGTTCCCAAAGGTATTAGAGAGTTTGTGCACCCCCGAACGTTAGAGCACTATCGATCTTCTGCGCATGCGCAGGTTCGCATCACTTTTGTGCATCTGCTCTGCGCATGAGCAGAAGATCGATAGTGCTGTCCGCTATGGCGTGCACAAACGCTCTATTGAATAGAGAGTTTGTGCACGCTTTAGCCTACAGCAATCAACTGCATGTTTGAGTCTCTGCGCATGCGCTAACTCGAAATTGAACACGAAGTGTTGGCGGGCCCCGCCAGGCCCCGCTATTTCGCCGGATTTAGCGGGCGACTTTTATCGCATGGTAATCGATCATTCGGCCATTTTATATGGAATTTGTTCTCGACTCTGGCGGCAGAGTGTGCTGCTAACTCTATTTCCATGGTGCAATTATTATACTGTCTTTTCGTGTTTGTCAACAGATTTGATTAAAGTTTAATTAGTGCTACTGCTAGCCTAACAGTTTTCAATTGCTTGAAATCATCGTTAGTTGTAATTCATTGGATATGTAGTAAAGGCTTCACAAGAAATAGGCAAAGTATCAATGAAAGTCTGTAAAGTCTGTAAAGTGCGAAGTGAATTCAATGGTAAGGCCAAAGTTAAGTACTACCGGAGAAGAAGAAATGTCATTAAAAATGACATAAAAAAAAGAATAGTATCATTTCAAGTTAGTGGATGAAATGATATAAATAAATATACATAGGAAGAATTATTTTAGTGTAGTTAATTACACTGTATTCACTTGTTTACAAATTTAGCAAAAGTTTGAAATACTTCACTTTAACCACATCCATGAACTGTGAAGCACCTCTCTAGTTTTAATTTATCATTAAACCTGAATACTGAAGAGGCTGTCTGTAATTTATTTCCTTATGAGTATTCTAAATTTAGGGTTCTTAATCCTAGAATACGTTGTAATTTCGAAGGGTACCATGAGTGCAATGGGGTCAATGGAGATTTTCAATCCTGTATTCAATGAAAGGGAGTCTTGTCATACTACATAGTGTGGATCCAAGATCCAATTGCATGGAACGTAGTTTGTCAGTTTATCATTAGGTCAAGTTGTAGGTTATGTCAATCAAGTTGGCACATTATTTGTGTGAAGAATATATTAAATGATTATGAAATATTACTGAAATATGGAATACCTTGGTAAACAAAATGAATTAGGGAAGAACAAGAATTGTATTTCTCACATTCATTCTGCTCTTGTTCCTTTTGTTGTATAATACATTTCATATTTAAATTAATATATGTACTTCATTTCCGTTTTACTTATTTTATATAATGTAAATGATTTTTTCATTTCATTATAAACAAACGGAGGGAAGAATTTTTCCCAACGTTGATGTATATGACAAGATCAACAATATTTTGCTCCCTAACTACTGAAGAATCTCCGCCTGAGACTACCTCTCTTCGCCTTCCCAAAACAGCCATGACGGCAGGGATGCGGCATCGATGACGAAATTAAAACACACACAATTTTTGAAGTTTTCCAAAACTCAGAATTCAACGAAAATCAGATCTGCGCCATTATTATAAGCGTGCTTTGCTTTATTAAAGGGAAAAATTAAAGAAAATAGTTGAAGCCATTTTTGAGTAAACTTTTAAAATGTTGTGGTTCATGAAAATTATCCCCAAAATCAAAATATCCGCTTTAAATTGAAGTGGCCGCGACATCATCCACATCTACCAGAGAATATCAATTTTAATGAAATTCCTGGCTACGGTTTAGCCTCTAGCATTGTTCGCAGACGGATGGACGGACGGACAGACAGACAGACAGACGATGGACACATGTTTTGCAGTAAACCAATCTTTCTTACCCATGAAGCGTGGATTCTGAATTCATTACGTATTAGAGGACGCTGTTTACTTCATAGGGGAACAAAAATTATTGACTGTTTCGGTATCAGATGCCCTCAAAATTAGTTTTTCTTTTGTTCTTTTCCTGTAGCTTTACAATATTTTCGCTAGTAATGCAAGTAAGTAACGTGTGAGAAAGTAAAAATAGTTAGCTATAAGCGAAATAAAACGCAAGAGTATTTATACAAAAAGAACCGAGCTGCATTTAAGCGAGCTGCATTCTATCATTTGCTTGTTGGGTGCACAATTGATCCCATAAGAGCTTGCAGAAAGATGTTAGTTGCAATAAATTTCAATCGCATATTTGTTTCGAGACTATAATGGCGTGATGACTCAACGCTTCTTCACATTGGCAATTATCTATGTGGCAAGTAAAAAGCGATTTCAGTGTTGTAATCAAAATTATTTCGCAATGAAAGTAGTTCCCATATTTTCAATCCAAGATGCGAATATTAATAATTCTAATGAAGAAACCTTTGTTAAGAAACCGTCGTACGAACTGGGAAAACGTACTTTAATAATTTTATAATTCTTCAAATATAAAAACTAGAAATTAATTACAATCCAACCCTCTCACGCTACGTCAATCAACAGCTTGAAATGTAGACGTATATAATGTAATTACGCTTTCAACTGATTGCGAGAATTTGAGTGCACTAAGCTGGCACTACGTAAAAATTTTTTTCTTCTCGTTTTCTATCCAGGCGTGTATGCAATATGCAGCACAACAGCTCCATGCGGCACGTCCTCAGAACAGCAAGCAGTATTATGGACAAACAGAAGTGCTCTGGAGAGAAATGTTCTTTACTTTTCAGTTCTTTACTGTTCAGTTACTTTTTCTCCTTCTTATAATTTCACTTTTGTCTCTGTCGCACAAGTTAAACTGCTTTGGAAATCGAATGCAACCGTCTCTCAATAACTTTGAATGACCTTTTTCAAGAGCAAGGTCGTTCCACGCTATGTGGTCGAGTACCCTTGTTTCTTGTTATCTCCTCCCGTGAAGAGGTCCTACTTCATGCATTCAGAAAATGACATGCAAGGAAAATATTGGATGAATCAGATGTGATAGAATCTAGATCTGTATCTCAAGAACATTATGAATGTTCTTTCTAAAGATGTACTTTGATATCGTTGCATAAAGCGAATGCAATATTATGACGAGTGAATTGACGTAATATTAATGAATAATATTTGATCTCATTATTTTTAACAATAATGAAGAAAGACGGTGACAATAATCTAAATATAATAAATAATAATAATAATTTAAAGAAAGTAGTTCAATGGTTTTGAACGTCTATTTTTAACCAACTCTACATATTATTTAAATTTCTGAAGGACTAGCCTGACATTAACTTAAAGTTACGTATCTGTTCTCGCTCGAAGAGAGAGATTCTGATCCATTCCATATCGAAACTTAACGTTTGTAGTTTCATTCATTTCTTCATTAACATTGTTTTGAAGTTGTTTTCTAACATTGTTTTGAACGCCTGTATGTGTAGTTAAACTTAATAATTTCTGGACAATTACTGACAATTTGTCTGATCAATAATTTGTCAGAAATTACCAAGCTTAAAAAGTTTTGTACAAAATATAGTTGGCTCAAGAGTTCTTCAAAATTAATCATTCGTAATGATTTCATTCTGACATACACTCTCCGGACAGTGAAAAAAAAAATTGTTTACAGGAAAATCATCAGTAGATTTTGAAATAAAATTGTTCGAATTATTACATAACGGATACGGATTTCCAGAGCCTATGGGAAAACCGCTCTCAAAATCTCATCCGCTGCAGTAAAGTGGCTTAGGGCGACCTCCACCGCGGTTTTCCTTCCGTAGACCTTCGCAAAAGCCACTTCTCGTGTTATCAGCGTCTTCCGGACTGGGAGCGGCGTTTGTCAGCTGCTCGGTCGGCATTTTCCGCTCCTCTACGGCGCCATCAACTCACGGGGCGCAGGTGCTCGTGACGTCGTCACCGCCCCCGACATCGCCCCCCCCCGCCCCTATCACCGTCACTGCCCCCGCCACTGCCATTGCCTCCGGCCCCGCCACAGCCATAGTCATCGCCTCCGCCATCGCCCTGGCCCCCTACCCCGCCACCGCCATAGCCCTCGGCCTCGCCCCCACCATCGCCTCCGCCCCCGGCCCCGCCCCAATCACCATCACTGCCCTCGCCACTGCCATAGCCATCGCCTCCGCCATCGCCCTTGCCCCCTACCCCGCCACCGCCACCGCCACCCAGCCTCGGCCTCTCGCCTCCGCCTTCGCCTCCGCCACTGCCTCCGCCCCCGCCCCCGCCCCCACCACTGACACCGTCCCCGCCACCGCTACCCCAAGTGCCCGAGGCAGCGCGTGTCCGCGAGTCCACTCCTTTTAAGGGTGTCCATTCGCAGCTGCGATTCCCTCCCCCGTCTTCCACACCGCCGCGTCGCTTGACTTGTCGAATGCGGCCAGGCAACTTTTCAATGTATTCGACGTCGCATCAAAATAGATGAAAACTGCTGCTGGCGCGTGTTTCCATTTGCTTTTATTCCGCTTACGTATTTAAATAACGTACTTTGCATCCTTCCTCATCAAAATACTTGATCACGCTCGTCTGCTTACGATCGGCTGTAATTCTCGCGGTGGCATATTATTGGGATGAGGAAACCGGCCCCAACTTTCATGACTGAACCATGGTAATTACTAAAGGGCGGATTTTGATGACCTAAAACATCGCCAAAAAAGATCAATAAAATGCTCTTAAAATATTTTTAAAATGCCCTAAAAGCAAAGTAAAAATTGTGATGAAAACCAGTTCAGATGAACAACTAAAGCTGTTGGATATGTTATGGATGTAATCAAGGCTTCCTCTATTCGTTCATGTGATCTTAGCTTTTAAACTTTTGGTTTGGACTGTTCTTTACCAGAAAATCTCTGTCTTAAGTTACCCCGAAATTGGCTGAACCGCCAATGACGTTGACAGGTGTCACAGGAACCTTAGATTGTATACTCACAATGGCTGTCAATACAACTTCTGACCGAAAAAATTGAATAGGCTACAAGATAGGTACTCAGGAATTCTGTGGAAAACATTTGTTGCATCTCGTAAATATTATTTGAAGCAAGTACCATTAAAATGACATTAAAACTGATGAAATCAGCGAAAAATGCATTCAATATGACGGAAAAGGTTAAAAAAATGACTTTGACATATAAAAATGTGTCATTGCCTTTTGTCATAAGATAAAATGAATTTCTGCACTAAACAGCATTATTCCAAAGCAAAAAGAAAAAATTACATTTTAATGACGTTTCATTAAAATCCACCCTCTAGTAATTACTGTCGAATTCGACACCACGACGGATGGTCAAAAGATGAATCAATTCACAAGCAACCTCTGTCATAGTCATCGCATTTATTGTTCATTTCTTTAAATGGTCAGAGACATACCGGAATTATATCTTTAATACACAATCCTTATCAGTAATTTCTTTCAGATTAAAGACGCACTACTAGTCACACTAGTTACTTACCAAAGAATTAGTTCTGGCCGTTAGTTCTTTGTACATAGCAAAAATTACATTCTGGTCCTGCTTAAAATATAAAAGAATAGCCGTAGCGAGAGTATGCTCATTTATTGTATAGTTATAAATTTCTTTTCTAGGTAATTTCACTTCTGTAAAGGGTTCAATAAAAGATATGTTCACATCCCTTTAAATTATCATTTGTTTGAAAAGAAACATTGGATTGTGTTTGGATCACTTTACTTTGGTATGTATTAGTTTAAGGTGTCGCAGAAGTGTTAAGCATAAGCTTATATTTCAGGTACGATTATAAACAATCCGCAATTGTTAAATATTCATCTACGTAAAACATCTTGTTAAATCATCAATGTTCAATTACCAGAATAGAATTACATTTGCCTCCCTACCCTGGAACACAAATTCCAAATGCCAATCGTTACCAGTCGCCTGGCTCGTCTACAGTTACGTCAGCCGCGTGTCCGGAGCACACCGCGATGCGCACCGGTTGTCGAACCCGCGACCGAGACGGTCACGGCGCCGTGCGAGCCGTCCGTTCAAACACCTCGCGCGCGCGCACGCGTGCGTAAATAGCTGAGGAGCGAGAAAAACTTTACGAGGCCTCCGGCGCGCCGTTAACTGCACTCCCCGCCGCAGTCGCGCGGCGCTCGGCCTTTTTACTGCGGCGCTCGACGAGAACACAATGTACCCACCATGTGTTCAAGAGGAGCAAACTAATATACGTAGGGGTGTTGGGGAGGGGGGATGAGATGCGACATTGATATCGATGTTTTTTATAAAATCATCAATGGATTTAATATCGAATTTTTTAAGCTGGTGTTTCTTTAATAGTGATGGTTTGTGATCAATGGTTTCACGTTAATACTTTATATTTGCATTAACACGTCCCATCATAATAAAAACCTGTGACAATTTTCAGTTAATAAATTGAACATTACTCAGAGAAACGTGAAAAATAATTAAAATCGAGGTTTCGTCGATGAATGAAGTGTGGTTGTGCATATACAATATATATATATATATATATACAATTAGACAATACAATTTTTGTTAAATGCCATCATATTAACTGTGTTTTGTCAGTTAAATATCAATTAAAAATAACCAACGCGACCACCATTAAATTATCCTTCCTTCCGGGATGACAGAAATGGTTACTAAAGCAGTTTTAAAAACATCTATTTTTAAAAAATCGATGTTTTGGGGCGATGTTTCATTGGCATCTATGCTTTAATTTTGAACATCGATGATTAGTAACATCGATGTTTTGCTGATGATGTCACATCCCTAGGGAGTGTGTGTGCCAGCGACGGACTTAGTTATTTTCCAATAAATTTGTTTAGGGAAGGAGTAACTATTTCATTGCTTACGTTTTATCATTTGAACCCTTCTGGCCCAAAACTGTCTTTCAATGTCGTCTTTCAATGCTTCTCGAAGGTTTACAAAACTGAAATCGTAGCCATGCGTACTTGCTTCGTGGAAACTTCAGCGTCCTCTTACAACTAGGGTTACCCATAATCTAGTTATTTTAGAATCTGTCGATGTAGAGAATAGTTCTGAAATCGGGGCAACTTGATGAATGTCCAATTAGTTCTTAAAAAAAGGAACGCTGCGACCCTGCGAAAAGGATCGCAGTACAGAAAATATTAAAAATGTAAATGTCTGTGGAATACCTAAAAAACAAAACAAAAAATACTTCAAACATATATGCATATAAAAAAGTTTCCTTCAATTTTATTGCTATTTCTTCTAGGGTCCAGCGCCCCTCCCCCCTTCGTGTTCTCTGAGTACTGAAATGGTATTGGTATCCGGCTGTTAATGGTTTATACACTAATGGTGGCAGTGGTTGCCAGTGCCTTGAGATAGAAAAATTTCTTCTGGTGACCACAGGAATTCAAGTGTACACTTGTTAAAAAATGTTTACCATAAAATAGTGGAGTTATATTCTTTACTTGAATCTTCAAGTCTTGAATATAAAGGAGAAAATAAAAATGGCTAGCAATCGAATATCGAGTTACCGAGGTTTTAGTTACCGAACGACTTGAGTTAAGGTGAAAAGGAATTAATGAAATCACATGCATCAGAAACTCGAAATAAAGACTCAGAGAGGTGGCTCAGAGCATCAACTGACGTCCCTGCAGTGCCTCTGACCGGGAGGTTCTAAGATTGAGTCCCAACAGTGGCAGAATTTTTCGACACTAGGTAGATGGCGTCCGGCTTCTCTGATCGGTAGTTTTCCGTGTTCCGTTTTCCTTCTATCAATACCAGGGCAATGCCGGAGCAGTACCTTAATGGGCCACGGACCGCGGGCGGACTTTCCTTCCTTTCCTTGCTCTTTATTTAAACACACACACACACTTACATTCACTACACTAACATACATGTCGGAAGATCAGTCAGGTGCTTAAAGTTTGTCCCGGGTGGGACGGTGTCCCGCTTGAGGGAGGTACCTGGTACGGGAAATCCACGCTAGCCGACAGGTTGGTCGACACCGGGTCTGACCATCCAGCGGGGGAGGATCATCGCCCCCCCACCACCACCACCACCGAGGAAAAACATGCACTATACTTATGGGACTAATGGCATTAGCTGTTGACGCGTCCGGAATCACTAATCAATCAATCGAAATAAAGGTGTTTAAGTTATTAGGTTTTCGTGGATGATATTCGTCCAAGGGAACAGTTCCGCGTACGTGTAGCAGGCCACAAAAGACGGGCCCCGGTCGGAGGGCAGTGATTTCTGATTTTGCATATTTTTGTCCGTTACTTCAGGGAATAGCTAAGTGAAATTTCTTGACATTTGGTTAGAATTGGATGCTATGTAGATTAATATGTTAGGTATATATTTGGTCGATGTTTCCTGTTGGTGCATATTCGTGTATTTATAAGGGCATATTTTGCATATTTCGTTAAAATAGAGACGTATCTCTGAAACGTTTCACCTTTTCATATGATCCTCATCTCGATCAGGTTTTTCGTCCAGTTTCCCTGATCCATTGAGCAAATGCTGAGATGGCCCTTTGTTTTGCTTCTGGACATAAATGTAACTTCATTATCTGTGCACGACTTCTAGAATTCAGTGGGAAATATAGTTGTTCAAATTGTCGTTTCCATGTTGTCGCAGCAGGAAGTATTATTCCTTGACGAAAGACATCATGGATAAGAGCCTAAAATTTATTCCTTATTTATCCTTGAAAATAGATTTTATTACACGGGAGCGTTTTTTTTTCAATTCAAATAGTATATGACTTAGTGTAAGGATCACAGAATTTTGAAAACGTGTACAGAATACACTTCTCCCATAGCACGTCATACAGTTTTAACTGCTTTGGACGTAAAATAAATAAAAATTAAAAAAATAATATTTATTTGGGATCATTCAACGATGACAAAGAGCTTGGCAAAAATGGATTTGTTTATAGATGATAAAATACTTGTGCAAATGTAGGAGATCTCTTGATATCATTGATTTTTTCAAACACGGCAGAAGAAATGCAACACGATATACAATGTACTTGAGTAAGGTCAATGTTTACTTTATTATTTCTTCGGTGAAGTGAAGTAGATAATATTCTGTTGGCATAAAAATATATCTTTTAATTCCAAGCATGCTTCTCCTGAATTTTATCATGAAAGGTTAAGGCAGGAAATGAAATATTGTTACTCTTAATTGCATATTAAAGTGCATATTTGAGAATTTGTAGGTCATAAATGCATATTTTTAAAAGCCATTCTTATATTAGTCGGTCCTCTATATATCGAATCTGACGATCCCTTCGATAATATTCGATGTAAGAAAAAGATTCCTCCTCCTTCGGTTTCAAGATTTTTCAATTTTTTAAATTTTTTTTTTCGGTTTTCCATTATAATCGAAACTGATCTAGCAGGTGTTGAATACTTTTGGGACATTATTTATTTATTTATTTTGCACACCCTCGTCCATATCTTTGACGTTCAGTTTTTTTGCAACATTAAGGGATCTTCGTGTCCACATTTCGAACACTCTTAAGCCCGTGAAGTAAAGTGCACCTGCCTACTCCCGATACTTTGACACATGCTCCTAACAAATAAACCTATTGACGTTTTAGAGATATCCCGTGTCATTTTCCTTTCTTCGTAGATAAGAATATTTGTGTCAAAGTACAAAAGGACTTGAGGCTTGAGAAGTCAATCTTCGACAAGGTATCGCTTGCACACGTAATTGATAATTTGCGTTGTATTCTTCAATACTTGAAAGAATTGGACCGTGGCTCCTCCTCTTAGACATGCTACAAATTAAACTTGGGTACGGCTGATGCTTTTTCTTTTTCCGAAAATTAACTCCAAATCTATTTGATGAAAATGAACCTACTTTGTGTGAATACCACCAATTGTGCCGGGGTGTGAAATCACTTTTCCCTGATACAAGGGAAACCCTAACTTGCACAAATCCAACTTCGCTCCAGCTCATCTTCGCTCCACAACAGTGTAACATATTAATATAACATAATATTTATCCACAATTCCACCACGTCCACGTGTCCCTCCTAGAGATGCAACATCACTAAAGAAAACATCGGTGTTTCTAAAACTGGATTAGAAACCACTTCAGTTCACGCGGGAAAAATTTAATTTGGTAGTGGTCTCGTTTATTAATATTTAATTGATGTATAACAGACAATCAAAATTTTAAAAAATCATGAGGACTTTAACAAATCTTGGATTATCTGATTCGATAATTCAAAAACAATATAGGCTTCTTTATTGACGAAAACCGAAGTTTATTTATTTTTAACCCTGTCACTTGGGTCAGATGAATATCGAAAATTATGGATATCTGAAAATAGAATTATAAGAAATCCATCATAAGAAAATACAGAATTTTCTTATGATGGACTTTTACATTTAAAAAAAATATCGACCACGTAAAATCATGGAGCACAAAACATCGATATTAGAAAACAAAACCTTCAAAATATCGATGTTAAATACATCGATGATTTTATAAAAACATCCTTGCAGCATCTCTAGTCCCCCCCCCCCGGAGGAACCGTAAAACAGTGCTCATCTTGACGCCGATCTGGTTGTCGCACTGGCAATTTTCTTATGATGGGCTTTTACATTTAAAAAATATCGACCTGGTAGAAACAGCGAGCACAAAACATCGATGACAGAAAACAAACGCTTCAAAAAATCGATGTAAAATACATCGATGATTTCATAAAAACATCGATGTTTTGAAAATACTGTCGCGTCTTTAGTCTCAGCCCCCGGAGGAATAGTAACGCGGTGCTCACCTTGGCGCCGATCTGGTTGACGCACGAGCAATTTTCTAATGATGGGCTTTTATATTTAAAAAATTTCGAACATGTAAGATCATAGAGCACAAAACATCGACGTTAGAAAACAATGGTTTCAAAAAATAGATGTTAAATACATCGATGATTTGATAAAAACATCGATGTTAGAAAACAAGAGCTTCAAAAAATCGATGTTAAATAAATCGATGATTTTATAAAAATATTGATGTCTTCAAACTAAATCAGTGCTCACCTTGGCGCCGATCTGGTTGCCGCACTGGCCGGCCTGCAGGTGGACGATCTCCCTCATGGCTGGTGTGGAGCGTGGCGGAGGCGAGGGACTGGCTGGCTGCGCTGGGGCGTCCTCGGACTGTTGCAGCGCTTGTGGCGACGGCGCTCGGGCGAGTGGCGGCCAAGGCTCCCGCGGCGCCGTCTACATGCGCCCGCGCCCCCTCCCCCTCCCCTTCCACGCCCTATCCCCCCTCCTCCCCCCCGCCGCGCGCCGCGCCACCGCCCCCGCCGCCCTCGCTCAATTAGAGGACGTGTTGTTTGTGTGGGAAGCAGGCGTTGCGATCTATTTTCGGACATTGTACTTGTTACGCTAAGGCAATAGTTTTAATGTTTCCAAATTTTATTTTGGATAAAATGAGACATTTCAAAAAAATGTCAGTTTTTTGTTGTCCTGTTAGGACAATGCTTTTAGTATGATTGTATATGATTGACTATATGATAATTATGATTAGTACAATGATTTTATGTTTTAGGTTTTCAACAGCTCAGCTTCTAATGTAACTCTGACAATAATTATCGAACTTTTTTCTTAAGAAAGAAAGAAAAAAGGTTGCAACAATGGTTTACGAAATTTTCTAAATTTAAGATGTAATTTATATTAAACAATTTTTTACTATATTCTACGTGTTATTTACAACTTTCATTTAATAACAGATCCTTTAATAATAACACTATTAGTATAATTATTGTTAATTTCAGGATATGACAGGTCTTCATGACAGATGTTATACAATCTAAGAAATTATAATTGTATTAAAACTACAATTTTGAAATAATATCTGATTCGCTCTCGCGTTCATTCAGAACTCCAAAACCATTTTCTTCGTCACAGACTAAAAAAAGTTCACAGGTTCGCAAACCTTTTCACTTCAAAATCAGAAACAATTCATTTGGGTAAGTGACTAACGAAAATAAAAATTAAATCAGAATCAATCACAAGGTAAGCTTCAAGTGCTTCATAGCATCATTTTCCACATGGACAATCGTTTAATATTAGATGATAAGTATCCATTCAATTTTCTAGTAATTACAAAGCGGCACTGTGAAAATGGATCACTCATGCTTTATTTTATGGGTATAACGGAGACCACACTTTCAACTGAATTCCCCGTGAGCACGAATCCAGAAGCGATGATCACATGTACAAGTGTAAATATCAAATCCACAGTTAAGTACTTGCAACTGCAATGGAACAGTTCAATATTTGAACAGTGTTATAATCAGACGTTACGGAGCTAATATCTCGGGTTATATAACTTTTTTTAAATCTAATGTCAGATAACAAATATAGATTATACGAAGTAGATTACGAAGTAATCCATATAAATGATCAGGTTAGCTTAGGGCATCCTCTTAAAACATTTTGATATTTTATTGAAAACATGTATTTTAAGATAACGGTTGGCAACAAATCGTGACAACTCGATGTGAATGAGAAGGACAGAGAGAGACAGAGAGAGAGGGAGAGACAGACAGACAGAGTCACACAGACAGACTGAGACAGGGACAGAGAGAGACAGTCAAAGAGACGGAGAGAGAAAGAGGGAGATGAAGAACAAAGTCTGCCGGGTTCCACTAATAGTGTATATTTTAAAATCTGTCCTACACTTGGTACGACAGCCAGAGCTTAAACTTTAATCAAACACACGAGCTTAATTTACCCACGCGTCCAATAATATCAACCTTAGGTACACCCATGATGGAAAGGTAGAGGTGAGTTAGCCCGGCGCTCCGGTTTTTGCTTGTTCTGCGGAGCACCAGTTTACGTCATGTACCACGTGACCACAACACGCGCAATTCGTTTGAAAATCCAAACCAACATAGACATAAAAATACGAGACTGGCAACGAACGACTCTTTATGAAGCCAGACAGTTGAGCCCGCCGCCATTTTGTCATAAGTAATATCACGAGAAGAGCTGTGATAGCCGGTAAATTCACAACTCGCGTAGCGAGTCGGGAATTTACCGACTAGCACAGCACTTTGAGTGATATTTAGTGTGACTATTTCACGAATTAAGACATTATATGAATCCAATGGATAATTAAAATCAGAGGAATTACGACAAAGATAAATATTAATCAAAATTGCCACCAGAATACGTGTAACTTCCATTCAGCTCCGAGTTATCACTGCCTCCTGAAATAACTTATAATCAAATAAAATATGAATAACAGTTAAATGTAGAGTATGGTTTCAAATATGTTTCGATTTTATGGTAATAAAACTTTTAAAAAAACTATTATTACAAAGCTACTTACAAGAAAATTTATTAGAAACACAATTATTACCCTGGCGAAAATCCGTGTTGTGGTAGTATGTAAAGCAGCTGTGCACTACGTATTTTTCACTTGGCGCACTACTCCTGTCCGTACTGTACAGTAGTCCGCATCTCTTGTACACCCTACACAAATCCAGTCTCCTGTGTTGCGGTACTTGCCTGGCACTCAATATACATTTCAACGTCGCACACATTTCACTATACATTCGTACATTAAAGGACTGTTAAAGTATCCTGCATGCTGTACACGTTCTTTACACATTCATTTCAAACACACGTTAATATTTTATGTACTACATTACGTAACTTGTAGTTCATGGAGTAGTGCATGTGTGAGACACGCAACGAGATCCGGCATCACGTATGTTTTACTTACAGTGACAGTGGTGAATGTTATGATAAAAAGGAAGTTTTATATCGTTTTGAATTAATGCTGTTTTGAATTAATTTTTGAATAATGAAGACGGAAACAAATATTGGTTAGTAGTATCCGCGCACTTTTTCTTGGGACTTGCTTCGCTAGATGCGAGAGGTGTGGGAAGTTTGGTTATTTTGACAAAAATAATTTTATATCGGCTCAGGGGACGGCGAGCCGCTCGCGGCCGCTTCAGCTGCTGTCTGGAGGAGAATTCTAGCGGCCGACTGCTCTGATCGGTAGTTTTCCGTGGTTTCTCCGATCAACACCAGGCGAATGCCGGAGCAATACCTTACCAAACGGGCCACGGACCGCGCGCGATCTGACCTTCCTCTTCCTTGTCCTATCCTCTCCCCTTACACACACACTTACACTAACATGCTCAACACTACCACATATTTCGGGAGACCGGTCGGGAGCTTAGAGCTTGTCCCGGCTGGGTCGGTGCCCCGCTGGTGGGAGAGTCTTGGTTAGGGGGAAACCCCACTAGCCGACGGGAGGTCGGCGCCGGATCTCGCCATCCAGCGGAGGAAGATCACCGCTATCTCCCGGAAAAAAGCATGCACTACACTAACGGGACTAATGACCACAGTAGTTGACGCGCCGGGAAACACGAAAAAATCAATCAATCAATCAATCGCTCGCGGCCGCTCCAAGAGCCATTGAATTGAGGACCACACAGGAGTTATATCCCAACGTACGACAACATGCAGTACACTATGTACTCCAGACCAAGAGAACGCTTACACATTCAATTAAATCAGAGCAAGATGCGTCCTCTGTGACCACTATAAAATGAATCTCGGAACTCCGTTCCCATCCCTCACCCAGATAGGGTGTAGAAGATTTCAATAATTGACGTGTGCCCCTTTCACCTCTACATAATTTTGAGTATCACATTGGGCTTTACGGCCTTCGTGATATCAGAAGGCCTCTCGCTCGCGATGTTTCCTTCCTCTCGCTCGCTGCACTCGCCACCCCCCTTGAGAGGGTCCACCCGGAGCGTCCTTGCTCCATCAGGCGACGCCAAGCGTCTCCCCCTCTACATCCTCTAACTGGAAAGACAAGCGGGGATAAAGTGTATATGTTTTGTAAGAAACATTGTACAACGTTCACTACCATTTTAGACTTTGTTTTGGAAATTTTTATAACTTGCATATGTTCACTGCAGTGATAAACCTCAGTGTGTTCTTACTCTCTTAATTTTATTTCACCAAGTCTGTTTGAAGAACGTGTCGACTAGCCATCGACATATTTAACTCAGGCCTAGTTTAGGCGCTAGCGTTGACGGATGGGCAGAGTAGAAATATAATTTTTTCATCACGTGAAAATATAAAAAACAACGAAAACCTGGTTCCTAAAAGACCAGAAGGACTTACGGGTGCTTTGTCTTAACGCATTTGTTGAGAGTGGTGTGGGGAATGAATTTGACACTCAAAATATCTATGACAGTTTCCTGCGTCTTCAAGATTGTACCGAAAGTTTCCACAACGAAAGCAAGATAGAAACTTGGTTATTTGTTGCATATTATTTCTTATGGTTTAAGTCCATTGTAGCGCGTCGTCGGGTCCGGCGCCGGTGCGTCGGGCCGCTTCTGGGAAACCCGCGCGCTAAGCCGGGATGTGGATGGGGAGCGGCGGCAGCGCCACGCCGCGCCGGTTGGGAAAGCCCTCAGGAATCCCGGCTGGAATTTCCTTCAAAGGGACGCGCGCGGATGCGAGTCTAAGAGGTGTCGGTTGTAGCTCTGGAAAGGCTGGCCAGCGAGCCGTGTGTCGCCCGCTGCTTGTAGGGTGGGGCGAGCCGGCGGATATTTAAGGCCGCGCCGACAGGCGCCTCGCGGGATACGCTGGGTGTCGAAAGACGAGAGGTATCTCCAGTGCAATCCTTGCACGTGATCTTCGGGTCGAAGATCGGTTTGGCGACAAGCCATGTAACTGGTGTAGTTACGGGACTCTTATGTCCGACAGCTTCGCACTTCGCGTTGCTTTTTGCTGTTTCCGACGCAGTGGTTCTGGGCGAAGGCCTTAGGACGGTCGCGTGGGGTTTCGCGGCTAAGAGAACTGAAAGGTTGCCAAGGGGTTAGATTTTTGTATTATAATCAGTGTACATTAACCGTAAATATTCTGCAAAATATAGTCCAAAGCATATCAATCAGAACAGTCGTCTGTGTTTTTCATCCTAGTACGTCACACCATGATAAAAAACTAATCGGATTGAACGTCTAGCACTGGAAACCGGCTTAGGTGGCTCAGGACATCAATTGATGTCAGTACAGTGATTTTCGACACTGTCAAGACCTCTAAGGTCAAATTCAGTCGCTGTCTGGAGAAGAATTCTAGCGCCCGGCTGCTCTGATCGGTAGCTTTTAGTGATTTATCCGATCAACACAAAGGGAATGTCCGAGCAGTACCCTAACAAACGGCCCAATGACAGCGCGCGATCTTTCCTTCCTCTTCCTTGTCCTACCCTCAACCTCTTACTTACACATACACATATACACACACACACGCACACACACGCACACACACACACATACACATACACACATACTTACACTTACATTCGTACAAAAGTTTGAAGAAAAAAATTGAAGCCGTTTTTAAGAAAATTTTGATTTTAAAATTGGCTTTATTTCACGCAAAATTATTCCCATTTGGAAAACATTTATGCATATTAATTTAAAGATCTAATTTTGAGGAACATATTTTATTCAGTGGAATAATCTGTCTTCAATATTGTAGTTGTAGGAAGCCGCCGAAAAAATTTTCAACTTTTGCTATAATTCGAAATTTTTCGAAAATTCAGATATTTTAACAAAACTGAGATCTGTGATCTTTTTAAGACTTAACATAATATGATGACAAAGTTCAATCAAATAATTTGGAGCCATTTTTGAGAAAAAAATTAAAATGTTCTTGAGGCTTCGTAAAAAAGTACTCCTAAAAATTGAATCATCACTTTCAAATTCAAGGGGCCGCGACATTAATCGATTGGAGAATATCCATTTTGGTGAATATCGTACTTTCCTTTTAGCCGCTAGCGTAGTTCACAGACAGACGAACAGACAGACAGACAGACGGACAAACGGACAGACGGAAAGAGAGGCGGAAGGACATTTTGCTGTGAGCCAATTTTTCGGTACAAAATGTGGATTCTGACTACACATGTTAGAGGAAGTATTTTACCACATACAGGAATAAACTTATCCTATTTTTTGGGACTAGGGCTCGGCAATACTTTTCTGATGAAAAATCGTGTTTCGCTGGATCATTACATAACTTTCTCTGTACTTTGTATTATGTAATATGCGAGAAAGTAAATATACGACCGATAGGGAAAAGATAGACCCTGAAGAGATGGACCGAGCTCCCTGCTTCTCATCAGAGCAATGGCAAATGCGTAAATGTCCGGCTGCGAACGCGTATGGTCGATTTCTGGAACACAGTGGACCTAATCGTCCCAGTCGCTGCACACAATGTTCGGCTCCGAGAACGGAGGGTGCCTATACGACTGAAACAAACAGCAGTGGAACTTGGGTTCTTCCATGAAATGTTGCAACCACTGCCAACAGTCGCAAACAATTTTCACTCGGTAGCCCCTTGAGGGTCTCCCTCAAATCGCTTCTTTCTCTCTTTTTCCCCCATCTCTTTGACGGTTTACTCCTCTGGTTTTGGCTCGAAAACGCGTTGCACACACTTTCAAGCTTTGATTTATGCATATCGCAAAGGCCGGAGCAGTACCCTACCAAACGGGCCACGATCGCGCGATCTTCCTTCCTCTTCCTTGTCCTACTCCTTCCCTTACTTTACACCCACTTACATTTATGAACACTACACTACCACACAAGTCGGGAGTTTAGAGCTTGTCCCGACTGGGGTAGTGCCCTGCTGATGGGTGTTATCTGGTTGAGGAAAACTCCGCAAGCCGATGGGAAGGTCGGCGCCAAATCTCACCCTCCAGTGGAGGAAGATCACGGCCACCTCTCTCGTTAAAACCAAGCAATACACTTTCGCGACTAATGATCTTAGCAGTTCACGCGTCCGGAATCACTAATGAATCAATCTTCGCGAACTCGAAAATATGCCAACGAAGTCAGTTCGGCGGTATATTACATACCCTTGTAGAATAGTTTATACACACAGCCTATTTTGTATATTAGCCTCACACATAACGTACGTGTTCCGCAGAAATCCTCCAATGGTATGCCTTCATTACACAGTCGAATCCGGTTATAGTGAACTTCTGGGGACTAATAGTTTTCGTTCACTATATCCGATGATATTAAAATTAAATACAATTTTTCCATAACGATTGATTTTATTACTATAGAGATACAGCAAAATCCTTCTAAGAACTAACTGAAAATTTCAATATCTTTATTTGTGCTTAAAAACCAATTATTTTCGTTTTGGACATTTCTCATTAGTAATTTCTCTAGATCCTTCTCCAGGGTTTGAGCTCTTTCCACACTTGATCCTGCATTCTGCAATGTCCCCATTTTGGATCCGCTATCTTTACCTCAGGAGATACTTCTTCGATTACGATTGTGTCGACAATATTTTTTTTCAAGTTGCGTAGTGTTGGAATTTGTGATACTGAGGCGATATGTTCTTTACCAGGAGGGAATTAATTTCCAGAACATTGTATTTCCTATGTTCACTGTAGCCGAGGTTCAGTTTCACTATAACCGAATCTTATTATGCCAATTTGTAATGTAAGTGAAACAGGACCAGTATCTTAAGTTCACTATGACCGAGGGTTGACCATATCCGAGTTCACTATAACCGGAGTCGACTGTATTTGCTCTGTAACACAGACTCGCGTAAGACGACCGCAGAGCTGCCCGCCTCTCGTCCCCGATTCCGCTCTCCTCTTCACACCGTTAGCGAGGCCAGCGCATGAGGATGCCTCTTTGCAGGATACACGCCCCGAGAGTTGCTTTCCTCCGCTTCCCGTCTTCTCACGAAATGTTTGGATATCGGATTTTGCACTTAAAGCGTTGTTCGCCCGCATTAGAACTCAGAGTCGGCGATTTTCCGCATGTGCGGCTCCGAACAAAGGAAAGCGAGGGCCCAAGGAACCTGTCAGGCTTTCCGTGGTCGGTGGTGGGTGACGACAGATCCAGGATGTGAGCTACTTCTGGTTAAAATATGAATTCCGGGCAAAAAAGGCTTGGGTACATAGGCTAACAATCCATGACACGCTATTGCCCGTGAATACATTACCTTTCGTACTTTTCTGCAAAAAAGTATCAATTGAAACTTGACATTTTTTGAAAAATTGTGTAAGTCCTGTTGTAAAGTATTGATACTACAACACGTCACAGACTCTCTAGTATTATTTATAACGGTTAAATATAGTTATTCTGGTTGAACTGAACCTCATACATTTTACGTATTTCAACAATATCTTGCAAAACTCTCTTCACTAAATTGCTTGGATCACAATACTCTCTATCCATTTCCTGACATCTTCTAAAATATACTTCTTAATTTTAGAAAACAGATCTTTTTCTTGCATTTATGACAATAATTCCGTTTGTCAATCTATCAATCTGAATAACGTTCGACCCAAATTGTTGCCAAAAAACGATGCTCGAAAACTTCTTCAGTTTTCTTAATCTTCCACACCCATAATAAAACATTTTCATTTTCCTTACAATGAACAAACTATATTGAAAATGTTGTAAAACACAACATTTAGCTGACACCCTTATCAATACTTCCATTACGAACCGGGAGCGAGCTTTATTGGACTGACACCCTTGTCTCCTTCCGCACACAATTACATTAATATAAAGCTAACTTTTGAGGAAATCAGTTTGGGTTACTTCACTGTGACGGCCGAGATGAAATGATCAACAGGTGGTTATTGTTCCAAACGTCTGCAACTAGCCGTTCATTGTCAGAGGCGATTTAATTTTAGCCGTATTCCTCTCTCACAATCATTCAATTTTTCCTGTTTTTGGGCTCCATTCTGAGTCAGCTTTCCAACACCAGAAGCAAAAAACATGCAAGGAGCATTGAAGTTTGGCCACTGTCTTCCGTTAAGTAACGGGTTCATCTCGTTGGATACAGGCTCCGAGCAGACCGTGTCCGTATAAGTGCCTGAAGGAACACGCCACTTAACATTATAGCCCCATTCATTAGCTAATTGAGTTCATTGGGACTGAGTAAAGACTTGCTGCACAAGTTCACACATATTTCGCCCACTGGATATATACTATGAATTTTTCGTAATTTTATGATATGTGTAGCTTTGGTAAATGTAAATTCAGTAATTTATATCATACATTGAATTAATACCAAGGACGGGTAAAA